>APFE031692304.1:115800-136246 GCA_000404065.3 Pinus taeda | reverse complement strand
TTGGAACATAAAACTCACATTCTAGAGGTCTAGGCTAGAGACGTGCTCCGGCGTCGTTAAACCTAGTCGCTTTTGTTTCCACTCATGGTTGGGTGATTCCTCCTTTTGTGACTCAATTGTGGTCTAGTATGGACTTTTGCTCCCACGTACCGTCGAGTATATGGGGAGACTCCACTAGGTTATCATCCTTTATCCATAGGAAGCCGTGTCTGCCACCTTACGACCCGTAACGCACCGAACACAGCATTCGGGAAGATTCACTGTCGTATGGAAAGTCCTTGGTTTTCATACGATTGCCAAGGTGTATATGGAGTTTTACGGATTGTCTGGTAAACCCTTTGCCTAGTTCTCCAGAGTAGTCACTTTTGATCCTTTTTGGACTCCCTAAAAGAAAAGGCTTACCTGAGAATTTGTCACTTTGGGCTCATTAAACATTCGAAGGCGACTAGAGTCATCTTTTTGTCCTTTTCTCGTCTCTCTAAAGATGAAAAGGTCAAGTTATGTCCTTGTGTCTACAAATTAAATTACCTGCGATCACATGCACTGTTAGATTCTATTTGTTTGCCAATTGATTGTGTGTCTTGGCTCTGTTTTAGCCCCGTGTGTGATTTTTAGTTTTGATGGCAACTTTTCCCGAGTTCACCAACCCAGGAATCCCCTCTGATGGGAACCCTAGTCATTTTCCTCCTTTTGGGAATGTTGGTGCTCCTTACATGGAAATGTTGTCCCTTCTTCGGTTAATTGTTGGGTTTCCTGTTTGGTTGTTCTCAACCTCTGTGATCCCTAATGTCTCAACTACTGGTCAATCAGTTCCTCCACCCGAACAACATCATGTTGATTCCAAGGTGGACCTCTCCCCTTCTTCGCCTGTTTCTACATCTTCATCTTCTACTTCGCCTGGTGAAAGTCTGGATTCAAGTAACTAGGTGGCTAAGAAGAAGAAGAAGAAGACAAAGAAGAATAGGTCACCTAAGTAAGAGGCTAAAAGTGCAGCTATTGCCTCGAGTACAGCTCAGGTCAGAACTCCTTTTGCCCCTCCGTGGAAGGTTAAGTTTCCTTGTAAATTGTGCAAGGATGACCATCTTCTTCGTGATTGTCCTGGCATTCCTAGGATCTTAGAAGTATGGTCTCACGATCCGTCCTACCCCTCATCGTCCTTTGAAGCTCATGGTGATGCTACCCTATCAACTGGAAATGGTAAGAAGAACGGGAAGATTCGATTCCCCTGTAGGCTATGTGAAGGCAACCATATGCTTCACCTTTGTCTGCTCATGGATAAAGCTTCCACTGTTTTGGAAATTCTTACAGCTTATTCTCCCCAACTTCCCATTGGTTATCAGAGGCTCTCTTTAGACCCTCTCCCTGTCGACAAAGAGATTGACTTAGATTCTTCTCTTGTCCATCCTCCACTTTCTGAACCTAGTTGTGCTAAGCCTGTTCCAAACCAACCATTGGTCGGAAAGAATGTCGACTTGGGTTCAACACCTGTCAATCAGTCTGCTTCGGAAGAGCATCATGCTAATGTTCTTCTTGTCTCATGAGATTCTCTTGAATCTGAAAGTGACCCTCCTATCCCCGTTGGTCAAGAGGGTCCCTCTTTGGTTCCTTTAGAGCAGGGGGGCAATCATATGATTCCCCCACCAAATAGTTCAGTCGTTTCCTTCGACTGGAGTCATTTGACCGCCTTCTGCCTTCCATCCCATGTGCCTTTCCAGATTACTGTACATGCCTATGATAAGGCAATACCTGGCACTGTCTTGGATGAGGGTGCATCTGTCAGTCTTATGCCTTCCACTACTTGGCAAGCTTTAGGCTCCCCACAACTTGTGCCAGTTGCACAGAATCTAATGGCATTTGATGGAGGAACTAGTCAACCCTTAGGGATCCTTCCGAAGTTCCCTATTACTTTGGGAGGCAAAACCGTCTGTATCGACATCTTGG
This sequence comes from Pinus taeda, assembly GCA_000404065.3. Lineage (NCBI taxonomy): Eukaryota > Viridiplantae > Streptophyta > Pinopsida > Pinales > Pinaceae > Pinus > Pinus taeda. Next base: position 134,305 of record APFE031692304.1, on the reverse strand, counting down.
TTACCCAATGTGATTTAGATTTCAGTATTCTCCTTGGTCGTGACTATGTTTATTCCATGGGGGCCCTTGTCTCTTCACTTTTCTGTGTGGTTTGCTTTCCACACGACGGAAGAATCGTGACTATAGATCAATATCGTTCTTTAGTCCCTCGGTGCCTCCTGCGCAGTTGTCATCCCCTCCTGGTTTTTATCCACCGGTTGTATCTGCCCCGCTGCAGGTCAACTATGTGGCTACTTATCCCATGCCTCTATCTAGTGATGCCGCCATCGTACATAGTGTCTTGTGGGCATTGGGTCCCAATTTCCAAGATGTGATCCCTCCATTGGGAGTGGCACTCTTGGAAGCAACGACTTCCTGTTCATTATGATGAAGTTTTTTCGGAGCATAGTTCGCTTTCCTATGTCAAGCTCCTTAAAAAATGAAACTAGGTTTGGTCGGAGCATAGTTCGCTTTCCTATGTCAAGCTCCTTAAAAATTGAAACTGGGTCTGGTCAAGCATAGTTCCTAATCTTGTGTCAAACTCGTTAAAAAATGAAACAAGGGTTATGAGGATAGTTCTTTTACTATGTCCACCTCATTAAAAAATGAAAAAAATCCCTTTCCAAATCGAGTCTTTTGATTAAGATCTCGTAAAATACAAGTCGAGTCTTTCCAAATCTTGAAAGTGAACCTTCATTCCATCCACTTTGTTGAATGCAATGAAGCTTGGGGGGCATGTACCTCGTTTTACGTCATTATGCTGGGGGCATGCGAACTTATAAGAAGCATAGTTTTTCGTTTCACACTTGTGTAAACATGAAACCAAATCCAAGCAAAGTTCTCCATGGTTCAAGCTTGTGTAAAAATGAACCCATACCTGATGTACATCTCATGATTGCCATTTTTATCCATTCAATTCTATTAGATGAGCCTTGGTTGTTTTCATCCCATCTCCACCATCTCTTTAGCTAATCATGTGCTTTCACTTGCTTGTTTTCCTTTCCTCAGGGACCACAGTTAAGAGTGGTTTTGTTAGCTAGCCTCTTGACCATTACATGTTGTGAGCAGTTCCACCATTCCCGGAACCAATTGCTACCCTTTATACCACTTTTTCCTCTAGGACAAGTCACCTTTAAGCTCTTTTCTAACTCATAAAATATGAAAAGATTCCTGAGTATTTTTTCCCTTTTTGACTCGTTAAAGAGAATAAAAACGGAGGTCTGCTTTCAGCTCTTTTCTGATTGTTTAAAGATGAAAATATTGCTGAGTTATTCTTGACTCCTTAAACGTAAATAAGAGGCGGTCGCCTTTAAGCTCTTTTTTGACCGTGTAAAGACAAAAAGATCGTCGGACCCTTGTCGTTTCAGGCTCATTAACGGTTATGAAACGACGTGATTTCAGTCGCTTTTTTACTTTTTCAGGTCAAAGTCACTAATTATGAAAAGTACTCCTCGATCGTAATGGTCGGGCGGTTCTTTCGAGCATTGTTTTATACTTTTTCGGGCTCGAGAGACACAACTTTACGAAAAAGGACCCCCCTGGAGTTTACTTTTCTGCTGTCTTTTCAAACTCTCTAAACATGAAAAGACGTTGAGTTTTCCCTTTGTCAGACTCGTTAAAACTTGATGACATTGGATTCCATTCAAATGATGTTTTACAAGCATATTCTATCCTCGTCAAGCTTGTTACTAAAAATAATTGGGGTACTCGACAGAAATGGTGGGGAAAAAAGAACTAGAATCATTGTCGTGTCAGCGATATGTCGCTCTTGAACATGGCACTTGTCTGCAATTGTGTCAGGGTGGGAACATCTCATATCGTTTTCCACTTGCCTCCGTGGGTTTGGGTGATCTTGTTTGACCTCTCATCTTCTCTTTGCCTTTTCGCCACGACCTCTGATCGATTGATGTCAAATACTGCCAAGTCCACTGTCGTGCCGCCAATATGTTCAAGAGAAGTTGACCTTTGCGAAATAACAACCTCCCTCTGATAACTGATATAATCCCGATTCACAAAAACATTATCCTCCTCTGTCTCGTGTTGATGATGTGGGAAACACTATGGCCCACCTTCGATCAAGGTCACTTCCTGTCGACTTCAGCTCATTATCCAAGAAGTTGATCTAGAGACTCCCTTTTGGTGCCTTGGAGCTTGCATGCCTCAATGGCAGGTTCTTCGCATTCGACGCGAGGTTTTTATCATTGGCCTCCGATCGAATGATTCTATGGGTGACGTCGACTCACTGATTCGCACGCCGTAGATTGTACCTATAGTACCTTGAGGGCCATTGTCATTATTGGTGGTACCTCTCGTGTCTATTAACACCTTTCATCATTGGCTAGTAACCAGACGATGTTCTTGCATGTTCGACTTCAACTCCTATATTCGCATGCTTGAAATTGTACTTTGTTCGGATCGAGATGGAGCGCAAGACCCTGGATTTTGTTTGTTGGGATCCAGGCTACGATTTTGTGGATTGTTATGATTATTACTTGACTCATTCACTAGATGGCTGCGACCATGCTTGAGTCTATTTATTGAGCCTCACTGGATGGCTACGCCCATACCTTGGATCTAGATTCTTGTGTACTCTGCTATGGATGATTGCGCCCATACCACATATATCATGTATTTGACATATCAGTTGTACTTCTCCACGCAGGTTTTCCGGCGGCAGTGTTTTTGGTTGGACATGTTCTCGTAAAGTATTTCACCCCTCTCTCTCTCTCTCGGTCCTCATCCTTTAGGGGGCATCTGTTAGACAACAATTTGTCACCATCCCTACTACCCCTCTCCCGTATCTTGGAGGACTAATTCCGGGACCTATGAGAGGCGACATGGCCTACAAACACTTGCATTACATTCCTCTAAACATGAGCTTTATTTGCCCTGAAGACATCTCCTGCTAAAAAACCCTAAAAATAGCTCTTTTTCCATTGGTGCGGTTCCATAGTGCAGCCCTCGTTCCAAGGGGGAAAATCCTCCAACGAGGGCGAGCCAGTTGGTGCTCTGTCTTTGGAGGATTTTCCCCCTTGCGCGAGGGCTGCACTATGGAACTGCGCCAATGGAAAAAGAGCTATTTTTAGGGTTTTTTAGTAGGAGATGTCTTCAGGGCAAATAAAGCTCATGTTCAGAGGAATGTAATGCAAGTGTTTGTAGGCCATGTCACTTCTCATAGGTCCCAGAATGAGTCCTCCAAGATACAGGAGAGGGGTAGTAGGGACGGTGACAAATTGTTGTGTAACAGATGCCCCCTAAAGCATGAGGTCCGAGAGAGAGAGAGGCGTGAAATGCTTTACGAGAACATGTCCAATCGAAAACACTGCCATCGGCAAACCTGCGTGGAGAAGTACAACTGATATCTCAAATACATGATATATGTGGTATGGGTGCAGCCATCCATAGCAGAGTACACAAGAATCTAGATCCAAGGTATGGGCACAGCCATCTAGTGAGGATCGATAAATAGACTCAAGCATGGTCGCAGCCATCTAGTGAATGAGTCATGTAATAATCATGACAATCCACAAAATCCTAGCCTGGATCCCAACAGACAAAATCCAGGGTCTTGCGCTCCATCTTGATCCGAACAAAGTACAAGTTCAAGCATGCGAATATAGGAGTCGAAGTCGAACATGTAGGAACATTGTCTGGTTACCAGCCAATAATGAAAGCTATTAACAGACAGAAGAGGTAACACCAATAATGAAAATGGCCCTCAAGGTACTATAGGTACAATCTACGGCGTGCGAGTCAGTGAGAGGTGTCACTCGTAGAATCATTCGATCAGAGGCAAATAATGAAAACCTCGCGTCGAATGCAAAGAACCTGCCATTGAGGCATGCAGGCTCCAAGGCACCAGAAGGCAGTCTCTAGATCAACTTCCTGGATAATGAGTTGAATTCGAAAGGAAGTGACCTTGATCGAAGGTGGGCCATAGTGTTTCCCACATCATCGACACGAAGAGGAGGATAATGTTTTTGTGAATCAGGATTATATGAGTTATCAGAGGGAGGTTGTTATTTCACAGAGGTCAACTTCTCTTGAACATATCGGCGGCACAACAGTGGACTTGGAAGTATTTGAAATCAATCGATCAGAGGTCATGGCGACAAGGAAAAGAGCAGATGAGAGGTCAAACATGATCACCCAAACCCACAGAGGAAAGTGGAAAACGAGATGAGATATCAGTTGTACTTCTCCCCGTAGGTTTTCCGGTGGCAGTGTTTTCGGTTGGACATGTTCTCGTAAAGCATTTCAACCCTCTCTCTCTCTCAAGCCTCATGCTTTAGGGGGCATCTGTTACACAACAATTTGTCACTGTCCCTACTACCCCTCTCCCGTATCTTGGAGGACTCATTTCGGGATCTATGAGAAGTGACATGGCCTACAAACACTTGCATTACATTCCTCTAAACATGAGCTTTATTTACCTGAAGACATCTCCTGCTAAAAAACCCTAAAAATAGCTCTTTTTCCATTTGGCACAGTTCCATAGTGCAACCCTCACGCCAAGGGGACAAATCCTCCAAATAGGGCGTGCCAGTTGGCTCTTTGTCATAGAGTCGCACCCGCACCAACCATAATCAGAGGTGTTTTTTAACAAACAAACGGCGCAAGTTTCGTCCTAACAAATTCCTAGACTGCATCTATCTTGAGTTCGGTGGTTTTGGCTTCGGATTTCCATAGAGAGGAAGTGGTTTGCCACCTCTCATGGAAGCTTCCTTGATGATAGGGCCAATCCCATGATTATTGGCTATGATCCCAACTCCCCTTCCTCCATTTATAAAAGCTTGCCCATTTCCTTTGCAAGCTAGTCTTTGAGTTCCAGAGATTGAGAATTGTAAAGTTTCCAAGAGCTTCATGCTGCAAGAGCCTTCTTAATTCCAATAAGGCCAAATCCAAGTAAGGAGATTCTTGTCCAATAACCAAAGAGAGAGAGGCTTGTTCCTATTCCCAACAAGCTTTGCAAGACATGTGTTGCTGACTACCTAGCCAAAGGAGAATCTAGCGTCAGAACTTTGGTTGTATTATTCTTTGATGAATTATTAGTGAACGACTATTGGTTATGGTTCCACTCTTATTATTATTTGTGCTGATGATGAGTTATATCCTTTTTGGCTAATATATAGTTGCATATGATGGATTTTATGTTTGTGTTTGTGTCGTTTCTTGTATGTGTAGGTGTCCATTCATGGTGATCGTGGGGATTTTGATCTTCCGGAGCAAAGGAACGGGAGCACCACCTCTTCTACAAGCACTAGCATCGGAATCCAGGTAGGCCTTCATCACTGGTCTGTTAATTTGCAATTAGGAACTTGCGTTGTAGTGTTGTATGATTGTTGCTAGACCCAGTCTGGGCTAGTAGGGATCGCCTCCATTTGCAGAGGGGATTTACCTCCTCAACACTTCTCAAGTCCCTTTGATGTTGATTTAAGATGAATAATCAGGTCCCTTCTGCAATAACATATAACATTGATCTTGTTAAAGTCCCTTACTGATAAATATTGATTATGATGTCTCAGGTCCCTTCTGCAATACAGCTCAATGACTACTTTCCTTCCTATGACTTGTTAAGACTTCTTTATATAGATTCTTTCATTACAATACTATGGTTCGTGAACCATGGGTGGTTCATAAAACATCTTAACTTCTAACAAAATAAGGGGCTATGACCTTCCTAAAGCCCCTTTGGATCCTATGACCTTCGTGCTCCTCTTCCTCAAAATGTGGAGAATTTATATAGATAAGAAAAGCTTTTACAAAATTGACCCTAGGGGACCCTATCCCAACAGGCGCCCAACACAAAGTCGTGACTCGTCCTTCATTCACTGTGCTAGTGGTGCCTTGATATTCACTTGCAACTCACTGAATTCAATCTCCAAAAGTTGAATATTTTTGTCCCATGCACAACAGTTTGATGCAATTCCTTGACCAGGTTTTCAATGGTTGGGCCTACAACTACAAGGCCCATGGTCCTTTGTGTCTGTTGCATCCCCTTGAGTTTGCTCTGGACTGCCAGGGTCAACTAACTGGCCTCATATGACCAAGGTTGCATCCTTGAAGATGTGATCGCTTCCTTACGACACAAGTCATCAATTTCACTCTGGATGAGCTTGCCTTTTTGTAATCTAGTGAACCTTTGCACTAGTGCTAAGGTTCATGTTGCCGTTATGATGTCATGAAACTATATCTGCTTCTCTCTAATGTCTACTTAGATCTTCTGTAGAGTTGGATCCTCCTGCAGTGAGGTCCATAATTCCATGGCTTGGTAAAAAAACTAAGTGCATCCCTTGACTACAGCTTCCAAGATGGTTGTTTCCAGTTTGATAGCAGCTTCATGCTGCTCTTAGACTTCTGGGGGAGTAGTGGGCTGCAACTTTAATTCAAGCTCTATGATTTGCAGTTGCAACTCAAACCTGACTTTGTTGATCTCTTCCTTAGACTCTTTGACTGCGGTGGCTAGATTTTGAATTTTCTCTGCAAAGGCCTCTTTGGCCGAAATCTAAAGCTTTGGAAGCTCACTATAGGCCTATGCAATAACTACTTCCAGCTATTGGCTTCGTGCTATTACCTCCTCTTTTTCCCTGAGGGCATATTCCTTTTCCTCAAAGATTTGTTGGTTATTGATTTTCACCTCGTTGATGACCAACAGTGCACATTGCTTCCGAACCCTGAGTTCGTCTAACACCCCTTGGTGTAGCTCATGCAGATTTTGAATGGGAAGTGCGGCTAGATTCAGACTTAGGTTCTACATATGTAGTAGGTGCACCCTCTCTTCGACTGAGTTGATGCATAGGGACCTCTCTGGAAACTGCAGTATGTAGAGATCCAATGTGAGTTTTGCTTCTTAGGCTAACCTGCTCACTTGATTCAGTCTCATCTCCTTCTCGCTCTCCTATCCCACATTTGCTTGGATGAGACCTATTTGAACCTGTAATTCCCACATGCCCTATTGTACCTTACCCAACATTTGCTGGTACTGCGCTTCAAAGTGGCTCATAAGGTCTGTTGTTGCATCTTGAACCATGTCCCCAATTTCATTCAGGTCCCCCTCTGTGAGGACCAAAGGCATCTCACTCGTGGATTTATCTAATTTTTTATTCTTGTGCAACCTTGTTGAACTCCTTCTCTACTTCTTCTTGATGACGAAGGGGGAATCCAAGCCTACACCCCCTTCCTCTTCTCCCTTATCTCTTATACATGTGTGCGCTCGGTGTGATACTCATCGAGTTCAATGGTGGCCTGTGACGTAGTCTTTTACTTTGTTGTTTCCTTTTCCTTGGCAACTGCTTCTTTCTCTTTTGCAAGAACTTATTTTTTCTGTGTGGCCTTTTCTCTTGTCGCGGCCTTCTCTCTAGTAGAAGCATTTTGTGCTTCCTTCTTATTTTCTGCTACTGTCATTGTTGTGGTCTATGCTACTTTGCCTTCAACAACCTTACTTGTTCTGGTGCTGGCATCAGAAGGAGTCAGCTAGTCACGCGGCCACTTACTAACCACTACTATGATATCATCTTTGGTGACTAAATATGGAAACTTGTACCATATTCCCTAAGAATATTTCTTTGCACAAATATACAGATTATGGAAATCTGCCTTGAAGTCTGCGACATTGGCGTACTGCTCATGCAAACTTGGTGATAGCATTGGCTGCTAGTTAATCGCCATCTTGAGCTTCGACTCAAACAAGACCCAAAATATATTGGTCTCCATCACTCATGCTGGGTCTTTAGTAGCGCATAACAACGTGAAATTCGCGGCCTCAGGTAGGTCTGAGTCCTATTGAGGGAATTGGCTATCTTTGGGTGTCCTCTAAGCCACCATTGTGATCAATAGTAAGAACCACACATAGTGGAATGACTTGTTGTCATCTTAGGCCTCTCTGTAGTCCTCCAAGAATTCATGACATAAATATTGAGCCTAGTTATACTGGACTCCTTTGGTGAACTGCGCAATTAAAGAAACGACTGGCATTGATGCTTCATCAATGTGACACTTCCTCATGATCTTTTCAACCAATATCTGTGCTGAAAACTGCACCACACCATCTGATATGGACTGAATGGAATATCTGCGCGATTTCTTGACCAAACCAAACTCACTCTTCATTTGGTCCACCAAATTCTTTTCCCACGACTTTCCTACAAAATTTTCCACAGGGTCAACTCCTTGGGATGGTAGCAACGTTATGTGGTGGATCAACATGTCAGTGATCGGGATGGGCCCTCCCAACTAGAGGCACTTATCATGCACTAGTGTCAGCAATTAGTGCACAGAAACTGTGTTAATAGTGGTGCGACTGAAGTGCAACACCCACAACATATTTAGGAGCCCTACATGCCCAACTCTAGCCACCCAGTTTTTTGGTTCAAGTTGCGTGATGTCTGACTCTTCATAGTATACCTTCTTGAGGTACTTACTCGGCTTCAACTGCGGAAACCTCTCATGGTCCCAGTTCTCAATCATCCATTTTCAAGTTTGGTATCCAAGCCAGCAACAGGCCCTCAAACAGAGCATTCTCTAGCAGCAAAGGCATAGAGAGCATAAACTTCATGGAATCCAAGTCTTTGGGTACTTTTGCCATGGATTTTCTAGGTGGTATATGGTGGTAGTTGAGTTATTGGCTCAACCCTCTCTGCGTCAATCTCCTCTACTCCTCTGCATAGTTCTTCCTCATCCAGGTCTAAGGTCTCTATTGGCTATTTGGACCTATCCATTTTTCCCTTCTGGAAAATTTCAGCTGGGTTTTTTTGCGGTGATTATCACATCGGTGCTTGTTGGGGCTTCTTCTGCTTCTTATCTCCCACCGTGGAAGCATATGGCTCAGGCCTTGGTGACCCAGGCATGGTAGTAGGCAACCATGTAGGTACAGGTTGCACCGCCTCTATCTCAGGTGGTGTTGTAGTCATTCTCTTGAGGATTATCTTGCGATGCCAATCAGGTAAGTTTGCGAATGCTAGCTGTGAAAGAATGCTATCCCAATCCTTATCATATACATCACTATTTTAGACAAAAATGCAATATCTTAAGAAAAATTCTCAGGAAGAAAAGTGTTCGAATGTGGAGCGGGATGCCATATTTATAGCTCAATTTGAATTCAAATATGTCTGTTCCCTCCAATTACCTATCATTAATGCGGGTTTGGTGACACATTTCCAAAGATATTCATCTTAAATGCTCCCCCCACTCCTTTTAATGGAAAAATCGCCATCCAATTAGCTATAGTGCTTCCAACGATCACTTTTTGGCTCAGCTCCATAGGACCCACAATCATAGCGTAGCTCCTTTGTCACAACTCTCCTCTACACCTTATCTTGATATGTCACGCAACCCCATTACTTCGTCCAACCTTTCTTTTGGTAGGGTAGTTTATAGTCCTGTGTTCCCTTGCAACTTCTGGGAACACTAAGACTATCCCGAATCAGTATAGTCATTGAGCAGGGGTGAGATCACCCTTGTACAACATCAATCGACTCCCATTGATTTTTCCCAGAAATAATTCCCCATTCAGCTTCTGAAGCTGAACTGTGCCTCCATTGTTAATCTCCTTAATAATATGTGGACCTAGCTAATGTGTTTGGAACATCCTTGAAACTTTGTGAACTTACTATCATACAACAATATCAAATCATTGTTCTTAAAAGTGCGTTGCTTGATATGGTGATAATTCCATGCATTTTCATGATCCTTATGCACCTGCTAATGAAAACCTGCCAAGAAATAATCTTCCTCCAACTCAATGAGCTGCGCAAGCCATTCTTCCATGGTATCCCGATCGGCAATGTTGGTTACCGTAGAAATCCACAAACTGGGCACTATGTATTCCATTAGCATCACAACTTCCTTTCCATAAACCAATCTGAATGGGATTTGTCTCGTCAAATTCTTGCAGGTAGTTCTATACACCCATAGAATAGTGGGTATGCGCACAGCCTAGTCACTTCGCTTCGTATTGCAAATACTTTTTTTTTTCACTTTCCGATTCACGAATACTTGGGTCAGTGGGTAGCCGCTATGTCCAGGGTTGCTTAACACTGAGTGGATGCCACCCGAAGGGCATCAACACCCCTCGGCCTATTTACTGACCTGACCTCAAGAGCTTTCGGGATTCGACCCTGTGACCTCCCATTGGCGAGGCACTTGATTTGACCGATTGAGCTAACTCTTGGGGCTCGTATTGCAAATACTTGTTAAGGCATTCTCTAGAATTTTGTTAAATTCTTCTATAGTGTCGTTCGCTTGAGGGTGATAAGGTGTACCCTTTTGGTGATACCCATGGAATTATTCGAGAAAAGTGGAAATTGTTTCATTTAAGAAGTCCGTACCTCTATCGCTCATCAAAATATTCAGGCAACCAAACTGAGACAAAATATATTCAAAGATGAACTTCGTAGCTGTGGCTACACAACAATCCTTTACAGGTTGCACCTCAACCCATCTTGTTAAATATTCAATCGCTCTAATGATGTATTTGGCTCTAGTCCTCTTTCCTAGTGGCTAAATTGGCCCGACGAAGTCAATCACCCATTTATCAAACATTCTTAATGGTACCAGCAGGTTCATGGGAAATTCATCCCTTCGCGACAGTTTCCCTATTCTATGACAGACATCACATGCCCTATAATAAACCTTGGCATCCTTATGCACAGTTGGCCACCATAGTCTTGCTCGTAAAATATTCTGAGTGTTTGCTCTCCCCACATAATGTCCTCCTGCAACTCCTCCATGTGCTTTAGCAAGGATGATTTGTCGTTAATACTCCGGGACATACCTTCGCAATATTTCATTGGATCCCATTTTATACAAATATCATGCAATAACAAGGAATGCTGTAGCTCGGACCACCAACTCTTTCCTATGTTGTGTCGAGTACCATTCAGGGGATGTACCCATGGATAGGAACTGTATTATATCAAAAAAATGATCGTCTGCAATGCGCACAACAAAGAGTTGTGTTAGGATATTCCAACACATAAGAAATAGTTAAGTATAACTTGGTCTAGTGTAGATTTAGGTAAAGTGTGTTTCTTTACTATGTGCATTTGTAACTTACAATCCGATGGTCACAATATTTTCTAGACATGAAGTGATCCAATGGTTCATTCTCTCCTCAGTATTACTAACACTTGATCTATGGCTTAACACCCGATTGATCCATGATCTCTATTTAAAGAGCATGGAGGGTCATTTGTAGGGTGACTGTTCATGAGAGAAGCATATGTAAATTTTCTTTCTTTTATTAATAAATTTCCTGAAGTGGCCGCGTTGGCTCAGGTCGTGGACTATTGCCCTCTTTGAGGGTTTTAACCACGTCAAGTATAATGGTGTATTGATCTGTGATCTATTTTTTAGTGGTGTCCTTTGGCGTTCTATCTGAGGAACTTGCCCTGTAAATTATTACATGGTATCAGAGCTATTTGAGGGCCACATCCATTGCTGATCCAAATCTGAAGCCGGTATAACTGCATCCAATTTTCACTTCCTAGATCTATTGTTTTTGATTGGTTTCAAGCGAGAGGATTGCTCTATTGTGTTAGGAGCATCTATTCCTGTGAGGAGGTATACAATTTTTTTTGTAGTTCTAGTTATTCATCTCTCCGTTTATTTGGGTTGATTTAGCTCTCCATTTTTTATTACCAGATCTATACCTTTCATTTCTGCATATTCTCTTTTCCCTGTGACTCAGTGTGATATGGGAAAATCAGAAACAAAAAGGGAGGATTTTTCTCATGCGTATGCTCTTTTCCACTGCGCCTTACTCTGATCTCGGAAAATCAGAAACATTGAGGAAAATATTTAGTTTCCTGTGAAAGCTAACTTCAAGAAATAAGGTTTGGGTTTTTTTGCATGTCCGTGTTGGGTTGTGTGGTTTTTTGTTTTGTAGGAAAGAAGAGGATTTTCAAGTAAGCACGCACCGCAAATCTTCAGTGACTAAAAGAAGAAAAAGAAAAAAACCCCTTCCTCTTTTCCAAAAATTACTAACCTTTTAAACTAGCTCACTTGGTCCAAAGTTACTTTATGAGAATATAGGTCTTGGGTAGTCTTTCTTTTTGTTGAGTTACTTTTTCAAAAAGCACATGTAACTCATGTTTTAAAGTTAATTTATGTAAACGTGTTCTCACCCATTATAAAAAGTGAGTCACTTATAATTCTAAATTCTCTTTATCTTTTATTTAAGTTACAATTTAGTGAGTAGCTCATAAAGTACCATTGTTAAAGTGAGTTTCACTTATTTATATAAGTGGGTCACATAAAATCTTTTTAAAAATGAGCTAATTAGATTAAGTTTGGAAAAGGGGGGAATTTTTTTTAAATATAACATTATCATTCACTTCTGCACATTCACGCACATTGTCGACATCTTCAACAACTTTTCTTCAAAAAGCAATAACTTCTTCATCCGAAAACCGTTTTCAGAGCCGTTTTTTTGAATCAGCCTAATTTTTCGAGAAATTTCCATTGGAACACTTAGTTTTAGCATCCAAAACTTCATCTTATGTTAAAATGGAAATTCCATTCCAAGTTATTCTTGACAACACCAACTACTTCCAGGGGTGGTCCTACATTGTGGATTTACTTAGAAGTAAAGGTGTTTACATAATAGCCACAGGCCAAGAAACTAAACCTGAAGACGAATAAGGTAGCCAAATGGGAAAATAGGCAAGATCAAACACGTGGTTTGATAGGGATGTCTATTTCTCTAGACCTTAGATTCCATATCGCATAACTTGATACTTCTAATGAAGTAATGAAACAACCCACTAAAGTTTTTGCAATAAAAAATGAAATTAGATCCCATCAACTCGAAAATGAGTTGCTTACGTTGGACCCCAATAATTTTTCTTCCATTGAAGATTTTTTGTCCAAGTTCAAGACCCTTAGACTTCTCGTGGAAGGTGTTAAGGTTAAGAAAGAAGATGGTAGCCTTATCTATTCCATTCTTACTAATATGGGACCATCCTACTGTATGTTTGTTTCCACATTCCATTCTACTAGAGAAGCTTTTATTTCTGAAGGAAAAGACTACAAGTCCCCCTCTTTTGATGCCTTTTGTGATTATTTAATAAGAGAACAAGAAAAACTCTTACATATTGGTCTTCTTAATCTTGGAAACTCTTCTAAGAAAGCCTTAGCCACCCAACAACAATGAAATTCAAAGAATCCTAAGAAGCAGTATCCCAAAAAGAATGGTCCTAAACCAATCAAGGGTCCTAAACAATTTCAGTCCCAAAATGAAAAATCAATTAAACAAAATGATAAGGAAAATAAAAACAAAGGGAAGAAGACTGATAGACATTGCAACTTTTGTAATCAAGATGGCCACTTAGAATCCAAATGCTTTAAGGAGATGGAAGCCTTAGAAGCAACAATGAAGAAGCATAACATCCATTGGGAGCATTCTTCAACTTCAACTTCATCTTTAGGAATAACACTTTTTGCATGTGGTTTTCAAGCATCTCGGTCTAGTTATGCACTAAATGTATCTTCTTCTTCTCATTCTCATGAGTGGCTCATTGATTTTGGAGCTTCTTATCACATGAAAAAAAACAAAGCCATGTTTTCTTCTTTAAATGATTGTAACACCAAAAATATATATGTTGGTGATGATAGATCTCTTAGTGTTGTAGGGACTGGAACTATTCATCTAGAAAATGGTCAATTTAATGATGTCTTATGTGTTCCAACCTTATCCTGCAACCTTCTATCTATATATCAGATAACCCATTCAGGTGAAGGTAAAATCATTGAATTCTCACCTCGTGATGTTGTAATTAAGGACCTAAGAGATCCTCAATAGATTTTAGCTACTAGCATTGCTGATGATTCTACAAGGTTGTATAAGTTTAACAAATTTGGGTCATCAACTCTTCCCTCAATATTTGTTGCTCATAATGATGAAGTGAGAAAACTTTGGCATGATCAATTTGGTCACTTAAATTATCACTCCCTTCAAAATCTATGTAAAGAAAATATGGTGACAGGTCTTCCTATGGTATCTTGCAGAGATGGTGTTTGTTCCAGACGTGTACTTGGAAACATCATCAGGATAGTTTTAAAAAGTGTGCCTCTTGGCACGCCTCAACCCCTTTACAACTTGTGCATAGTGATTTATGTGGTCCACTTCCAGTTGTTTCATTCACTGGCTACAAGAATTTCTTAACCTTTATTGATGATTTCTCTAGATGCACTTGGGTATACTTCTTAAAAATCAAGAGTGAAGTATTTAACATGTTCTTGGCCTTTAAGGCCTTTGTTTAGAATCAATATGGACATTAAATTCTTAAGCTAAGATATGACAATGACGGAGAATATTTTAACAAGAAATTCATCTACTTTTTCACTGAGCATGGAATTAAAATGCAACATCATATTGTTCCATATACTCCACAACAAAATGGCGTAGCTGAAAGGAAGAATCACACCTTAAAGGAAATGGCTAATTGTATGCTTCAATGTAAAGGACTTAGTCTTAATTTTTGGGCAGAAGGAATTAACTGTGCAAATTACATAGTAAATCTCACTCTTACTAAGTTTTTAAAGAATATCACTCCAGAAGAAGCATGGAGATCAATTAAACCAGATGTAAGTCACTTTCATGTTTTTGGAAGTGAAGCATGGGCCCATATTCCAAAAGAGAAACATAAAGTTTTAGAACCTAAGAGTGAAAAATATTTTTTTGTTGGATATTCTGAAGATGTAAAAGGATATAGACTTATTCCACTTAAGTCCAAAAATGTTATCATTAGAAGAGATGTAAAGTTTGCTAAAAATATATCGGCCTACGAACCTAGTTCAGCATATGTGCCACCTCTCTCTATCCCTTCTACTTTTGAAAATATTTCTTCTTCAGATGATGACAACGAGGATGACAATCCTCCCCCACCTTCTCAAGATTCTCCTTCAGCTCCTCAGCTTCCAAAATGGGGCTGTGATACTCTGGATGCAATAGGAGCTCTTGCATTTGATCCTACAGATCAACGAAATACACATTCTCAGTTCGATAGAACCTCTTCTTTACAAGCTCAAGCTTCAGCGAATTATGATCTTGACACCTTTACAAAGGCTTTAGGCCATTCATATTGGGACACAGCTATGAATGAAGAATATCGTTCATTATTGGCAAATGATACATGGGATATTTTTCCTCTTCCAAAGGGATGAAAACTTGTTAGATGCAAATGGGTTTATAGAACCAAGTATGGACCAGATGGAAAAGTTGATAAACATAAAGGTCATCTTGTTGCTAAGGGTTTTTCACAAGTTGAAGGAATTAACCATACCAAAAAATTCTCCCCTATTGACAAAATGAACTCTATCTTCCTTGTTCTTTCCCTTGCCACCTCTTTCAAATGGGAAGTCCATCAGATGGATGTTAAATCTACCTTTTTGCATGGGGACTTGCATGAATAATCTATATGGAACAACCTCCTGGCTTTATACAAATAGACTCTAGCCTTGTATGTCAGCTTAAGAAATCTCTTTATGGTCTCAAGCAAGCCCCTCAAGCTTGGTATGCCAAAATGGATAGCTTTCTTTTAGATATTGGCTTTTCTAGGTGTCATTCTGACAATACTATCTACACCAAGAAAGTGGGTAAGTCTCTTATCATTATTGTTCTTTATGTTGATGATCTTATCTTTACTGGTAGTGATCCCAAACTTATAAACCATGTGAAGTATAGCCTTAAAAAGAAGTTTGAAATGACATACTTAGGACACTTGCATTATTTTCTTGGTCTTGAAGTCTTACAATCCAAGGAAGGTATTTCCCTTTCCTAGTCCAAGTATGCCTGTGATATTCTACGCCACTTTCACATGGAAGACTGTAAGCCATCCCTTTCTCCCTTTTAGTCTAGAGCCAAACTTTCAGTCACTTGTAGTTCCCCTAAAGTTAATGCTACCTTATACTGTTAGCTTGTAGGAAAACTTTTGTATCTGACCCATACCTGTCTCGACATTTCCTTTGTTGTTGGTATTATTGCTCGGTTTATGAAAAAACCACATGAAAGTAATTGGAAAGTAGCTAAAAGAATACTTCGTTATTTTTGAGGTACAATTTAGTTTTGGATTCATTACAGTGAAGAAGCATTTCCTCTATTGGTTGGTTTCACTGATTCCGATTGGCTGGTGACCTTGATGATCGGAAGTCTATTGCAGGTTATGTCTTCACTCTTGGTTCTGGACCTATTACATGGGCTTGCGAGAAAAAAAGTGCCATTTCTCTTTCTTTAACATAAGTAGAGTATCGTGGCGCGATAGAATCTAGTAAGGAAGCCCTGTGGCTTCGTCAAATCCTATCAGAGTTTGGCTTTCAGCAACAACATCCAACTACACTTTGGTGTGATAATCAAAGTGCCATTCAATTATGCAAAGATCTAGTCCAACATCAGTGCATCAAACAAATTGAACTACATATGCACTTCATCAGAAAGCTCATTCATGACCATTTTCTTGAAGTATATTGTTCAACCAATGATCAAGTTGTAGACATATTTACAAAGGCTCTCACAGAGGCGAAGTTTACTAAACTTCAATTTATGGTTGGAGTTTAGGAAGTTGTCACTAATGGGGGATAGGCTCTAATGCCTCCTTCCTTCTCCAGTTGTGTCATATTTGTACATCCCTGAATCCTATCCCAATTTTTTCTTAAGGGGGGATTTTAGGATATTCTAACAGATAGGAAATAGCTAAGTATAACTTGGTCTAGTGTAGAGTTAGGTAAAGTGTGTTTCTTTACTATATACATTTGTAACTTACAATCTGATGGTCATGATATGTTCTAGACATGAAGTGATCCAATGGTTCATTCTCTCCTCGGTATTACCGACACTTGAACCATGGCTTAGCACTCGATTGGTCCATGATCTCTATTTAAAGAGCATGGAGGGTCATTTGTAGGGTGACTGTTCATAAGAGAATCTTATGCAATTTTTTTTCTTTTATTAATAAATTGCCTGAAGTGGTTGAATTGGTTCAAGCCATGGACTATTTCCCTCTTTGAGGGTTTTAACCATATCAATAATACTGGTGTATTGATATGTTATCTATTTGTGAGTCGTGTCCTTTCGTGTTCTATCTGAGGAACTCACCCTGTAAATTCCTACAACCTGCGCATAACGAAATCATTCCTCTAGGTTTTTAGGTTCGTCACCATTCTCAATCCACAAGAGGTGACCTGGTCCAACATTCAGTCTCCTTGGCTTCAAAATTACTTCAAAATCATATTCCTAAAAGGGAAACAACCATAGAAAAATCCCCCCCCATCCCCCAACACAAGCTTGTTGACTAGGTACTTCAAAGCAGAGTGGTAAGTGTACATTTTGAAATTCTTACCCAACAAATAGTGCCTGAATTTTTGCAGTGCATACACCATTGCTAGTCCTTCACGCTCTGTGGTAGGATAATTCTTTTCTTCCTTTGATAACTTTCTACTTGCAAATGCTATCAGATGATTGATATCACCTTCGCCTAGTTGGGTTAGCACAACTCCTAGTGCTATGCAGGATGCATCTATATGTACATGGAACTCCTTTTTCCAGTCGGGGAACACTAAAATTGGCGTGGTGACCAATTTCTTCTTCAAAACATCCAAACTCTTCTATCAGTCATCATTCCAGCAAAATGTTGCATCCTTTTTCAACAATCTTTCCATGGGAGTAGTGATCTGCACATATGCCTTGATAAATTTCCTGTAGTACCTTGTGTGGCCCAACATCGCATGTAGTTGCTTGACATTCTTTAGAGGTTCCAAATTAATAGTTACTGCAATTTTGGTAGGGTCTACCATCATCCTCTGTTTACAGACCACATGACTCAATAATATCCCATATGGTATGCAAAATATACGTTTCTTCAAATTAAGGGAAATCTGATACCTTCGACACATATCCAACATAAGGTGAAGACTAGAAACTGTAGAGCCTCTAACCTACACCTCATCATCCACTATTACCTACTGTTTTTCATCACTTATCTCTCTCTTTCACCTCATTTTCCATGTAAAACCACCAAGATCATTACATTAGATGTCATTAAGCATGATCAAGTGAGCTTTGCTAATGTGTGACTATTTTGTTTAGATTTTGACATATTTACAGGCATTCCACAGCTCTCTGCCGATTCCGCAGCTATCTGGAGATTTCGCAGCCTTTTTGTTGTTCTCAAGGTTCCACGTGCCATTTCGCCAAAAGAGCCACATGGGCACTTAGGTATCAAGGTGCTCAAGGTTCCTGTGCCATTTGTTCAATCATCCACGTCATCTGTACCTCCGATCAAACAGGGGCAAGATCCGGTCAACGAAGGCAGCTTAACGGTGATGCGTAAGCTGTTGGGTCACGTCAGCTCAAACGGTGACTTGCCCGTGTTACGCAGGATGTGGGGGACATAATCCAACTCTGGATTCAATGCCCATGACGACCAGGACCTCCAACTCACCCACGCAGGCTCATGACGTGTTATTGCAGCTTTTATTATGCATGACAGTTTGTTTATTTTCAGTTTTAGCAGCATGCATAGGCTATCCTTCA
>APFE031692304.1:54031-81627 GCA_000404065.3 Pinus taeda | reverse complement strand
AAACACTTGGTTTCTCATAGGATAATGCATGTTTAGAGAAGGATTGCTCTTAATTGTCTTGTTTGTCACTAGAGAGTCTTAGACTCCTAGGGAGGTTAGTTTTGTCAGCAAAAATAACTCTTTCCGCATGACAGTGATTTTAAATAGAATTGCTTAAAGAGCATGAACATACCATAAATGAAACATCCATGAAGAAACAACACAAAAATGAAGACAACATAGACAATACACCAAGATTTGTTAATGGAGCTCACTCACAATGTGTGAGCTACGTCTTCGAGCCCAACTTCAAAGTCGAGAGGCCTCTATATTATCTCAGCAAAATAATGGTAAGTACATGGAAATACCTCACTTTTGGGAGTGACATGAAAATCTGTTGCTGAGATCCCAATTCAGACCCCTTAGGGAATATTCAAAATGTCACAACCGTTAAAACATTTTAGGAATATTCCTACAAAATATTCCCTAGAATATACCATAGAATATTTCTCGACAAGCACACTTTCCTTACATCATTCTCATAGTGCATAGTTCTGCTTGACGTTCTCTCCACGACCCATCCTCCACACTAGTCGAATGAGTAGTTAAATAAGTTTTAGTTGGTAGACAAACCAACGTAGCTCCTTGGGCATGTTGGTTTTCATTGTTATGTTAAGTCATATGGTTGGGGGGAGGTCCCAAGGTTAAGCCCCTGGGCCTCCCCACTTCACTTTTGGCGTATTATATATATGGTGGTATGTTGGTTCTTTGTAATGTGTGTGTGTGTGTGTGTGTGTGGTTTTCTTTATTAAATTAACCACCCAACCTTTTACCTTGTCCACGCATTGAATCTCACCATGTGTCTGTGAGTTGGTTGGTCCTTCGTGGGTTGTCAATTGGGTACCATGTGGCACCATTTGATTGGGTCATGTGGTGCCATTCCATTGTCCTATGTCTG
The DNA here is from genome assembly GCA_000404065.3 of Pinus taeda. Lineage (NCBI taxonomy): Eukaryota > Viridiplantae > Streptophyta > Pinopsida > Pinales > Pinaceae > Pinus > Pinus taeda. The sequence continues at coordinate 80,690 of APFE031692304.1, read as the reverse complement.
TGCCCAACCACCCATCCTTCCAACTCGCCACATGTCATATGTACTTTCATGTCAACCCCTGTGGGTTTGCTCACTGCTAACTGGAATTATTAATTGGATTGCCACGTGGAAACCTGTGGGAGTGTCACGTGGCACCTTGAGGGTCCCACCTACATAATTTTTTTTGTTTGTGCTAAAATTCAGATGAGCATAACTTTGTCATGTGGAATCATATTGAGGTATCATTCACGTCATTGGAATCATCTTGCGTAATCTACAACTTGGTGTTGGTTTTGCTAATATTTGAGGACTTTATTTTTTTAGCCTTTTGGGATCCTCTTGGATCATTCCTCCCCACTGAGGAGATTTTTGGCCTCCAAAATCCTTATCAATCAATGGGTAGGTGAGGGGATTTCTCCCTCACTTTGTCCTTTCCAATCCATCATGCCTTGCCAGGATGAATTCCTTTGAAACCCACTCAAAGGTACTCCACATCTCATTGTTGTGAAGTCTCGGTTCTTTTGTCTAAGATGATGTCTTTGGGAAACTTGTCCAAGTATTATGGAGTAAAATCATCCATTGATGGAACTTGACCACTCTCCTCTAGATACATGATCATGGGAAGTTCGTAAAGTTTCAAGTCCTTAACATTGACCACAAAATACATTTGCATATAAGCTAGAATATCAAGGTGATAAGCATTTTTCCCAATCTTTTCTAAGATGTTAAATGGACCATATCTTATTGGTTTCAAGTTCTTGCCTTCTTTCTTCAACCTATCATTGTTGATGTGAAGCCATACTCTGTATCCAACCTAGAATTGATTATCAAGTATGTGTTTGTCATGTCGGCCCTTATATTGCATATGGCTCTTCTCCAAATGTTCTTGCACTGCTTGATGAATCATCTAGATCCATTGAATGAACTTGCAAGCTCTATCTTCATCACTTCGTTCATTGAAATCCTAATTCTTCCCAAATACAAAATCTAAGGGTGCTTTTGGCAGGTACCCAAAGCATGCCTCAAATGTTGAACTTTGAGTAGAAGAGTGCAAATCCCTATTGTATGCATGTTTCACATAATGTATTTGTTCATCCCACAACTTAGAATGTGTGTTGCAATACCCTCGAAGCAAACGAACCATTGTTTTATTGATGACCTTTGTTTGTCTATCAATCTATGTATGGAAATTCTTACTCCTATTTAGCTTGGTGTCCATCATCTTCCACAAGCTTGTCCAAAATTCTCCAAGGAATTGAGAGTCTTTATCTAAAACAATGGATGTGGTAGTCCAAAATAGACCTATACATGCTGAAAGAAAAGTTGAGCAGTCTGCTCAGAAGTATTCTACTTTTTACATGGCATCAAGACACACATATTACTAAACCTATACACTAGTACATACAAGTAGTCATGACCCTTTTTTTGCATAGGTAATCCCCTAACAAAATCCATGGAAATATTCTCCCAAGGATGAGAAAGAACAGAGAGTGGTGTGTATGACCCCAATTTTCTATTGGTGGGATTACAAATATAGCACATCACACACCCCTATACATACTTTGTTATAATGTTTTTTCATTTGGGGATAATAACAAAACCTCTACAAACGAGCTAGGGTTTTTCCTACACTAAAGTGACCAGACACAAGAGAAGTGTGAGCTTCTCGAATTACATGAACTCTTTCACTTGTAGGAATACATAACTTGCCAAAATGGTAGAGTAATTTGTCCTACAAATGGTAATTCTCCACCTATGACCCATGAGTTAGCCTCTCATAAAAATCCTTAAAATCTTCAGCAATAGCATATTGGTCAACATAGCTATCATGAAATAAATAGGCATTCTTCAAAACAATAGATGCGAAAATGGGAGATCTAGAAAGCATATCTACCACTTTGTTACTTGTACCCTTCTTATACTTGATTACCAATGTTGAAGGAATCCCATCCACCCGAAGTGATGAGCATGTTGTAACTTGGTATGTGAGTGGAGATATTGCAAGGGCTTATGATTTGTATGTATGATAGTTTCCTTCCCTACCAAATAGTGCTTCCATTTATTAACACTTTGAACCAAGGCATACAACTCTTTGTCATACGTGGGATAGTTTACAAAAGATTAAGAGAAATTCTTTGAATGGTAACAAATCAGTTTACGATGCATCAATACTGCACCTATGGCATATCCACTGACATCCGTCTCGATCTCGAATGGTTGTTGAAGGTATGATAAGTCTAGTATTGGAATTGTGTAAATATTTTCCTTTAAGGTGTCGAAAGCCTTATGTTGTTTTCCTCCCCACTGAAAGATCTACTTCACACTGGTTAGGGCATGCAAAGGAGATGCAATCACTGAGAAGTTAGCTATGAATCTTCTGCAGTATTGAATTGCTCCTAAGAAGCTTCTCACTTTTGTAGCATTTGTAGGTTTAGTCCATTTTACAATTACATCAAATTTAGATTGATCAATCTTCTATTGACCTCTTGCAAAAATATGACCTAATTACACCAAAGAAGTTTTTCCAAATTCACATTTTGAGAACTTCACATACAATTTCTCTCTTTGCAAAATATCTAGTACTTGCTTGACATGTTTTACATGATCATCCCATGTTTTAATAAATACAAGAATGTTATTTAGATACCAACAAGCACAAACTCATCTAAGAATGGTTGAAATACATCATTCATTTCCCTCATGGACATGGTTGGAGCATTGTGAAGCCCAAATGACATTACCAACCACTTGAACAGTCCTTGGTTGCTTTTGAAAGTAGTTTTCATCATTCTATGTAATCCTGATCCAATGGTAACCACTGCACAAGTATAACTTAGTAAAATAAAAAAACATTCTTCAATTGATCAAGCAAATCATCTATATGAGGGAGAGGATATCATTTTTTCACCGTGATCTTATTGAGAGCCTGACAATCCATGCACATTCCCCATGTTTCGTCTTTCTTTTGCACCAACACAATTGGTGAACCACATGGGGATGAGTTAGGTCTGATGGCTCCTTGGTCCAATAAGTTTTGCACCTACTTCTTGATTTATTCCATTCCATAGCTAACATTTAACAGGGGGGCATCTTGTTGAAGATGGATCTCATGCTAAATTTCCCTCTTGGGAGGCAATCCGTCTGGTTCCTGAAAAGTCTTATCACAGTTAGAGACAATGTCAAACATTTATTTCCTTTGAGAAGGATTACATCCTTTGAAAACATTAGATGCTTCATTATATTTTGTCCTCACAACTATGAACATACACTTCTTGTTGGAGTTGATGAGTCTCTTCATTTGTCCTACACTAACAAGGGTTAAATTGACTTTCGTGTAGTGAGCTCTAAAAATATATTTTGCCCCATTTTTGGTGAGATGATATTTGTTCTCATGCCTAAAAAATATTGCATGCATGTCTAACAAATATGGGCTTCCCAAGACTATGCCACAAATGTCAGGTGAGACAACATCTAAATCAATGTCATTTATCAACTTTCAAACAATGGCAAACCTAATCCTTTACTTGGTGACATTGAGTTTTGCATCGTTACACACCCAACCAAGAGGATAGGGTTTTGGATGAGTTCTAGTTTCCAAACCCAACTTCCTAACAATTGATTCTAAGATTAAATTAACTTGAAAACCTAGATCAAACATTATATCTATTTTTGTGTGTTTAGATACAACTCTTATATGAAACAATTCACCTTTTTATTTCATCAACATGAACTTTACTTTTAGAACTTGAACTAGCATGAAAGGAACTTTTACCTTGTACCCTAACGATTGTGATTTGTGCCTATCACCGAAATCAGAACCAAGGTCTTGTTGTGCTATAGCAATTGCCTCTTGCTTCCATTTTCAACCAAACTTCTTAGGCTTCAATTCTGGATGTAACTTCCAATAGTGTTCCTAATCGTGCCCATATTTCTTGCAATGAGTGCAAGATGGATTCCCTTCTTCTTTGTTTGTTATCATTCTCTTCTTGTCCTTTCATTTTCCTTTGAACTTGTTTTTTTGAGGCTTAAAGGAAGGCTTCTTTAGATGATCTTCTTTTCCATGCTTTCCACTACTTTCAAGATGAATTTCTTTCACGCTAACTTCATCTAGATTTGTGGGATCAAACAACAACAATGAATGATGAAGATAACTATGTGAAGGACCAATATATTTCATCAAAGTTTCTCATGACTCTAAAGGAATATTCAATGCCAATGCTTACTTCCTATACTCGTCTATAAAAAATTGAATGTTTTGACCTTTTCCTTATCTCAAGTTTTGCCATTCCATCATGGTTATTTTCATGTAACCCAATGGGTAAATCTTCCCTCTTAAGGCATAAACAAACTCAGCCCATGAAGAAAGGAGTTTATCATTATGTTGATTACCATTCTAAAGCCTTCTCTCACACCATACAAGAGCCATGCCACCCCACCAAAGATATTCCAACTGAATCTTTGCCTCATCCTCTTTGATTGGTTATATATGGTAGTACACTTTCATCTATCTAATCCAATTGTTTAGTTTCTTTGCATTAACTTCTCCATTAAACATAGGCAAATTAGATTTCACATCTAAATTTTAAAATGGCTTTTTAGAAGCATTTCTTTTATGACTATTTTAATGATGAGAATGAGGGGAAGAGGAAGAGCTTGAACTTGAAGATGGAGATTTAGGAGGATCTTCTCCACCTCCTCGATGCACCAATACATTACCATCTACTAGAGCTCCCACTTTATTTCCCTCTTTTTCCATTCTCCTTTTATAATCTCCTAACAAATTTTCCATCCTATCTACCATCTGGTAGAAGCCCTTGTGGAAAGCATGTTCAAAATCTATGTGCATGTCATTTTACTCCATTTTCTTTCTTTTTGTTGCATGTCCAATCTCAAGGTAAAAAGACTTGAGTTTTCCTTCACCCTCTTTAAGTTTTACCTTGGTAAGCATTCACACTCACAATTCACATCAAAGAAGACCTTTCTAATACCAACATCATCTGAGATCTTTCCTTCGGTGACGTTAAACAAAATTGCTTAAAGAGCATATACCATAAATGCAACATCCATGAAGAAGCAACATAAAATGAAGACAACATGGACAATACACCAAGATTTGTTGATGGAGTTCACTCACAATGCGTGAACTATGTCTCTGATCCCAACTTCAAAGTGAACAGGCCTCTATATTATCTCAAGAAAACAATGGGGAGTACATGGAAAAATACATGGCAATACCTCACTTCTAGGAGTGACCTACAAATTTCTTGCTCATATCCAAATTTCACTACACCAGTGGATTCCTTGCAAAATTTCATGAAAAATGAGTATTAACTTGACCAAGTTCTATAACTTTCACTTCTAAACCCCTTAGGGAATCTTCAAGATGCCACAATATTCAGGTTATTATGGGAATATTCTTATAAAGTATTCCTTGGAATATACCACATAATCTTTCTCGAAAAGTGTGCTCTCTTGGTACGGGTCTCAGTACGCAAAGTTCCACTTGGTGTTTTCTACATGGCCTAACCTCTCTCATCCTCCACGCTAGTTGAATGAACATTTAAATAAGTTTTTGTTGGTGGACAAACCATTATAGCCCATTGGTCATGTTGGTTGTCATTGTTATGTTAAGTCATACAAACTTGGATTGAGGTGTCGTTCACGTCGTTGGAATCGTATCGATGTGATCTATGACTTGTTGCTAGTTTTTCTAAGATTTGACTTCAAATTTTGAGCCTTTTGGGATCCTCCTAGATTAATCAACCTATGTTGTCACAGCAAAACTCTTATGGGTGGAGTCCTCACAGACCGTGTAGATACTAAATAATAAATTCTTGTGTGTATGGTTAAAACGATGTACAAGCTAGATAAAAAGGTATTGGTGTTAGCCAAAAAAAGGGAAAAACTTGCCTTCACTTCCTCTAATGATGACAATTATCCTCCTCCACCTATACAAGTGGACTCTCCTACGAGTTAATCATGATCAGGCGAGCTATATTTTTGGTACAATTTTTCTTATAGTTTTACTTTTGGTTTGCATGAAATAATTATATCATATGTGATATGTAATGTTAAACTTTTGAACATATGATATTGGTATGGTTTCCCATACAGCAGACCAATAACTTATAAAGATATGTTATGTATATAGTTTTGAAATTAATATAAAATCCTAACTTTACAACAACAACAATAAGGTAAGAAGTGAGTCGATAGGGCAAAGGGAGATGGGGTCGGCCATGGCGATCTCAGAGCAAGACACCCGATCTCTGATTCCAAGCTTTCTTTACTCCCCCGCTTCTTCTTCTTTGAGCCATCTCAGAGGAGGTTCGTTTTTATCAGAGACTGTTAAATCTCAACAGCACTAGGAGCTCTGCAGAAAATGTAAGTGCCAACACTAATGCTCCCAAGACATTTGTCGTGCCGGCACCCAGTGAGCCGGGGAAAATTGCCATGTATTCCCTAGCCTTCTATGCAGCCTCCACCAAGGGAGGCATTCTCAGCTGCGGTCTCACCCACACTGGTGTAACCCCTCTGGATCTCGTCAAATGCAATATGCGGGTTGGTAATTGTTCAGATCAGCCGGCAGTAGAGGACAAAAGCGAGGCAAGAAGGCCGATCTGGATAGCACGAAGGAGTCTATGGTCTGTGCAGACTGCGACGCCCTAGTACCCTGTTGAACAGGCGAGGGTTTACGCCATCGAATGGAAGTTGGGCATAGAGACCCTACCCATAGCGGCCACGAGCCTGGAGGCCTGGATCTTCCTGCTGGATACAAATGCCCATGACAGAGCGGGTGGATCATTGACAAATGACCTCTATAAGCCAGATCTGGAGAAACAAAGGAGTGGACAGGATCCAGAGATAAATGTGGCATCTGGATTTAAATAGGAACTGCTAGATTCAACACAGCGAGGTCTCCACAGGACCGATCTACTACGCATGGATGCAGATCCGATTCAGATCTTCATCAAGTCGATTGGAGGCAAACACTTTTTCATGCAGCTCAGTAAGGGAATGAGCATCCATGCGTTACAAAAAGAGATCCAGGGTCACCTTGGAACCCCAGCACAACATCAAAACCTTATATATTCAGGATACAGTCTGCAGGACAACCAAACACTACAGTACTATGGCATTCCCAAGGATTCAACCATTATTCTAAATCTCCGACTGTGCGGCGGAAGCACTGGAACCAGCTCTAAAAATACAGGTTCCTTTCGGGATGCAATGAAAGGGAAGGAAAAAATGAAAAATAAAGCAGCACCACCACCAGAGCTACCAGGCCCTTATATTGTTGAACAAAAGCCAAAATCACCAACGCTACAAGTATTTTTGCCATAGGTAACTAGTCTACACACAGATCTATCCAAAAATGCAGTTATTTGTAGATTTAATGGGTTCTGGCCAAAATCAGATTCTCTGCACCAATGGATCTTTTCAACATGGACATCTAACTATGAAATTTACCTATGCCCAAAAGGTTTCTTCATTGCTATATTTAACACAGAACAAGAACGAGACAGCATTATCAATCAGGGGCCTTGGTTCTAGGGCAGTGCTGGCCTCTTCATCACCCCCTGGTTTTCTGATTTCGACGCCAATACAATGAAAGTCTCAATGATGCCTGTATGGGTAAGGCTACATGGTCTCCCTCTACATTTTTGGCATCACAAAGTATTAAATTCCATTGGAAACTCCGTGGGGAAATTATTAAAAATGGATGAAGACAGAGCTATTAGGGGAATATTTACATTTGCCAAAATATGTGTAGACGTGGACCTGAGTCAGGGACTACCTGATCACATCACTCTGAACTTCAATAATTCTCAATGGATACAACCGCTCGACTACGAGAACACAGCGTTCCGGTGCAGGGGTTGCATGCAAACAGGGCACCTTCAATATGATTGCCCATTTGCTCGAAAGGACCCCAGGGGAACCAAGAAACAACAAAAAAAGCCCAGAGGGTGGCAGCATACCGACCCGTTGGAAGAAGAAGACATAAACGCGGATCCTACAAAGAACCAAACAGAACCGGATACTCAAATGAGCCAGAAATACACTCAGGAAGAGAATGCCCCAATTACTCATTTGGGGCCACACATTTCAGATTTGCAACAAGAGCCACTAATGGAAGCAAGTGGCATCAAACGAACTCATGGATCAGAGGGCTCGGAATCTGACAAAGAATTTCCATTGATCCTAATGGAAAATCAGCTAGCTATTATTACACCCACTCCTGACACTAGAGGTTGGCGACGGGTGGAGAAGAAGAAGGGCAAGAAAGTTTAGGCTTGCTGAACTTATTTTTTTCTTTTTCGTTCTTTCTGTTGCTTACTGTCATTACAGGAACAGCCCTCTGCTATTTTGTTTTTTTCTTTTGTTGCCTGTCATTACAGGAACAGCCATCTGCATATGCTTCATGCATCTACAAAATGTAATTTTATCAATATGAATAAAATTACGATTTTTTTCTACGGGAAAAAAAAACAACAACAACAATAATAATAATCCTCTTTATTTTATTTTATTTTATTTTATTTTATTTTATGTTAATGTTATATTATAATTTAATAAATTAAAAAATATTATCACAAATTTACTTTCTTTTTTTCTTTTACTCAAATGTTAAGGGATAACAAGTTCTTAATTTATAATTATATCATAAAATTTATATCATTATGGGTGAGTGAATTTGCTCCTCATTAATAAACAAACATATCAATCCATGGGTTGTAGACTAATTGGTTTATGTGAGGTTTAGTTCCTATCAGGTTTGAGGTTCAATTCTCATAGAAAAGGGTTGAGAGTGGGAACCAATTATTGGAGTTACACTATCCCAAGAGTCATATAAGCTTGATCGATTATCACACAATCTTGATGATAGTATTCAAAATTTGGACATATCATTCTTCCATCCAATATTAAAGCTAACTAGTACCTCAACACAATTTAAATTGAAAAAACAAAAAACCAAAACAAAACAAAAACTTTTTTCTGGCACCCAACTTATAACTTACTACTATTTTTTTTTTAAGTAAAGCTTACATCTAACCTACTTTCAAGAATTTACTACAACATGCATAACACTATTACAAGTAATTTTAATAAAAATAATAATGAATATACAACATAAGATTGAATGACACTTAAGAATGAATATACAACATAAAATTGAATGCAAGTGTCTTAGGCTAAATTATGTACTTGAGTGATTTGAACTCTATAAAAGAGGTTTTAGAATTGATTTCTCAATTTCGCTACAACTATTACATGCTTCAATGGATGACATTATTAAATGAAGTATCGTACTCAATGTCAACAAAGTTACAAATATAAAAAAGTGTCGAGCGCTAATTAAATTTGTTGTTTTTTTGGGCCTTATCTAATCAACATCATCCCAATTACAACATTCAACACAACCCATTCACAAGACATAATTACAAATACGGGCTTTTATATATTAATCTATTGTGAAAAAAAAATTATCGTACGAGAGAGCTTTTTTTTCTAACACTTAGACGAACACTACACATAGACAAAAAGACAACAATAATGACAAATGAAAAGAAAACATTTTTAAATTAAATATATATAATTTTTGCATTTTTTTATTATATAGTTATCATTGTATTGGGGATTGTTCATTAATTAGAAATGGATGGTAGTCCATTCAAATGTTTAATTACATTTTTTATTATTGTGTTAAAAGGGAAAAAAATATAACAACTAAAAAACTATTACTATACAGTTAAAATAAGATTTGTTCAATGAAACCACTGTTTTGAAAACCTCTGCTTCACGCGCGCAGCAACCCCTGGTGTGATTTGAGTACTCCCTCCATTGCCATGGCTCCGAGAGGGGGCCCTAAGGCCCCTCCTCCTTCGCCTCCTCCACTAGATATCCTTGCGTTCAGGAAGCTAATCAGCGATAGTAGTAAACGCCCAACAAGGGAAACTTAGCGCAAGTTTGTAAAGAAACTTGACAGCATCCCAACAGTCGCCCGCCCGTTGAAGATTCTTGCATATCTACTTTGAACTTAGCTGAAAGAGGTCTCATCAGTCAATTTACAGAGCTATGGCCTTCCCCCAAGGATGTCAAGGCATGGGTACAAATGAACAAGCGACCACTAGTAAAGGAAGGCATCGAAATTTTCCTGGTTGGTAAGGGCTTTTTTGTCTTTGTTTTTTATTTAGTAGAAGACAGAAATATCATCTTTAGGAATGGACCATATTTCATGGGTCCTCAGGGTCTGTATCTAAACTCATGGTCACCAGATATTGATCCGACACAAGATGTGTCGTCAGCAATTCCAGTGTGGGTGTGCCTCCCTCATCTTCCACTGCACTGCTGGAACCCGAAGTCACTAGAAACAATTGGTAACACCCTAGGAAAATATATCGACAGAGCAGAGAGAAGGGATCAGTATTCATGTGCCATTCAAATGTAGAAATTACCATGAATATGGGCATTTCGCAAGATACTACAAAAAAAAGGGAGGAGGAAGATCTAGAGAAGTCGAAAGGAGAAAAATGGATGCAGATGCAGAAAGCAATCCAGGCCAAGGTGAGTAATAGGAATAAAGGGAAAGAGGTACCGATGGAGTCTGGAACTCCCTTAATAGGAATGGTTCAAACGGAAGGAAGAGGAGAAAAGCCAAAGACAATAGCCTCAATAAACCCATTCGAAACCCTCAACACTTCAATCGAAATTCCAGAAACTGAGATAGAGGAGATTGAATGCCAAGTTCCTGCACTCAAAGAAGAAAAGAAGAACATAGAAGTAACCCAACTTGACTCCCTAGCAAGTACCTTCTCCTCACCTACATGTGCAGAAATGACAAGGAAAAAACCCCCAAAAACCTCTAGGTCATCAGAAGATGAGACATTTGAGAGACCCTCTAAAAGAGTTGGAAGGAAATCTCATAAGGAAGCCAGGGAAGAAGAGGTGGAGAGGAAAAAAATGCAAGGCAACCAATCCACCATTGAAATTTCTATCAGGAGAAACAACAGAACAAGGTCCTCTAAGGGGGGATCAACCCACTCCAATCCCATTAAATAATGAAACTAGTCTCTTGGAATTGCAAAGGCTTGGGGAACCCTTCGAAAGCTGAAGCAGTCAAAGATCTTCTGAAAATAGAAACTCCCGAGATCCTCATGCTCCAAGAGACTAAAATTGAAGGGGAAACCCTTCTTGAGATCAGCAAATTAAAATGGGGAAAAAAATGTAGGAAAGGCCATTAGTACAAGAGGTTCCTTTGGTGGCCTAGTAACATTGTGGTCAAAGGACAAGTATCAACTAGAAAGCTCCTTTGAGACCCAACATTGAATATTCACCAATCTTCGGTACCACTCTAGTAAGCTCTCCATATCTCTCTTCAACCTTTATGTTCCAGTCCACCTTACAGAGAAGAAAGAAAGCTGGCAAACCTTGTCTAATTTCTTAAACATTTACTCCCCTCAGAATATAATAGTGGTTGGAGATCTCAACCTCGTCATTGATACAAAAGAAAAGAGAGGTGGAAATAGTGGCAGGTACCAAATGCTTCCATTAGTAGAGGAACTAATATTTCATTGGGATCTTCTTGACTTCAAACCGAAAAAAAGTATTTACACCTAGACAAACAATAGAGCTGGGTAGAACACATCTCTACTCACCTAGATCACTTCCTAGTGCAGAGCTCTTTATTGCTAGGAAAAAGACTGATCTCCTCGAAAATTCTCCCAAAGCTGGCCTCAAATCATAAACCTATTCTCTTATAGCTGGAAGAGGAAGAAAATTTGGGCCCTGTCCCATTTAGATTCAACCCGCTTTGGTCATGGAAAGAAGGGTTCATGGAAATTTCTCTGGAGGCATGGTCCATACCCGTGACAGGATCTCCCATCTTCATGTGGGAACAGAAACTAAAAATAACCAAGAGAGCTCTGAAAAAATGGATTAAAGAACCCTCAAATTCTCCTACCAGCAATAGAAAGGAGACAGTTCAGTTTTTATCATATCTGCAAATGGATTTGGAAAGTAAGGCGATCTTTGCTTCAGATTTAGAAAAATAACAAGCTGCCCAAATCAAATCATTTCGCGCTTTCCGCCATGAAGAAGAGACTTGGAGGCTTAAGTCTCATAGCCTATGGCTTAAAGCTGGAGACCAAAATACCTCTTTCTTCCATAGGCAATATAAAGCCTGGTTATCTCGAAATCATATCTCTGAAATCACTTGCTTAGATGGGACTATGCTCAAAGGTCAAGAACAGCTAAAAAAGGCAGCAGAAGATCATTTCCAAAATCTTTATAAAGAGGATGGGAATGGGAGTGCAGAATTCATCTCAGAATTTCTCTCCCACATTCCATCTTTGGTAAGCAAGGAGGACAACATTAGTCTTACGAAACCTTTCTCTAAGGAAGAAATCTGTAAATTAATATGGTCCATGGAACCAGACAAGGCACCAGGACCTGACAGCTTCTCAATTAATTTTTATAGAATCTGCTGAGAAATAATAAAAACTGATCTTCTGAGGATGATTAAAGCTTTTCATCAAAAAGCCAAAGTGGGAGGCAATTTTAACTCTACCTTCCTTGCATTAATACCAAAAGAAGTGAATTTGGGCACTTTTGACAGGTTTAGGCCAATCTCGCTCTGTAATGCATCATACAAAATACTGACAAAACTGTTGACAAATAGAATCAAGCCATTGCTTGGGAAACTCATTTCTCCCACCCAAGGAGGCTTTGTCAAAGGGAGACACATACTAGACAATGTAATACAGGTGCAAGAAGTCATACACTTTAGTTACCTTCTGCAGGAGAAAGGTATGCTCATAAAGCTCGACATGGCAAACACATTCGACCGAGTAAATCTTTCTTTCATGTACAAAATCCTCCTTTCCTTTGGTTTCAGCTCTAACTTTGTCAATTTGATTAAAGCTTGTACTAAAAAGCCATGGATAGCACCTTTAGTTAATGGCAGGCCAGCAAACTATTTTCAAGCCTTGAGGAGAATAAAGCAAGGTTGCCCCCTCTCCCCTTTCTTGTACATACTGATGGCAGACTCGTTAAGTAGAAAACTACCAGCTGAAAAGAAAGCAGGGACAGCTCCAGGAGTCGGGTTGAAAAAAGGGCTAGAGCCTCTCAACCATGCATTATTCGCAGATGATTCTCTTCTTCTGGGCGGAGCCTCCATCGAGATAGCCAAAGTTTACAATGGAATGCTTCAAAAACACTGCATCATATTAGGAGCTCTTATAAATAAAAGGAAAAGTGCAATATATAGGTGGAATGTGGATCAACAAGCAATTCAAAGAATAGCCTACTCCTTAGGCTTTTTTGGATATACTTCTTGCGATAAAATCAAATATCTCGAGTTAGCAATAACCCTGAGCACTAACAAGTTATCGTTGTGGAAAGAGGTAATAAGAAAAATTAAGTCCAAGATTACAACTTGGGGAGGTAAATGTCTCACCAATGCTGGCAAAATCATCTTTATAAAAATTGTTTTGTCCTCCCTGCCAATCTATCAGGCCTCCTTTCAGCTGGCTCCAAAGAAGATCACAGAACATATCTCTAGAAAGATTAGGAATTTTCTGTGGAGAGGAGGAAGAGAAAATCAAAGAAAATTCCATTTAGTGAATTGGGATACAGTTAAACACCCCATCTATGAAGGAGGCCTGCAAATAAGAGACCAAGGCCTTGCCAATATAGCTCTTGGAGGCAAAATACTTTGGACCCTCTTCTCAAACAACAAACACCCTGTCAGTCAGGTCATAAAAAAAATATCTAAAAGGCTCAACGCTAAGAAACATTTAGATAGACAACAGCATCAAAGGGACGTTGATATGGCACCTCTGCAGTCGGGGGCTCGAGTTCTTTCAAAATCAATTATATCGCATCCTAGGCAATGGAAAAAACACGAGGTTGTGGCAAGACATCATAATGGGACAGCATCCTCTAAGCAAAAAATAAACAATCAAAGAAATCAGGAACTTCCTCATGCAGCAAGGAATCCTCACCCTGGCAGATATTTCGACTTGGAACGACTCTGGAAAATGGAGAAATTGGGAAATTTCGTGAGTTCCTGAACAACTACACAGTTAAAAGGCTCTCCTAGAAGAAGCGCTAACGGGCCTAGCACCGGTTCACATGCATTTGATGAATAAATGGGGATGGGGAAGACTGGAATTTACAGGGTAAGGCATGGATTTGCCTCTCTTCAAGCACAGCAAGCTTCGAGCCACACTACATCGGTATGGAAACAAATTTGAGATCCTCTTGGGCTTCCTAAAATAAACTTCTTCACCTGGGTTTTAATGCATGGGAAAGTGCTAACTGGCGACAATTTGAGTAAAAGAGGCATTCACGGGCCACATTGGTGTTCTCTCTGTTACGAAGCTCAAGAAACCATGGAGCATGTGTTCGTGGATTGCACTTTTGATCAAGAAGTCAAGGACTGCATCCTCCAAAGTCTCAATGTCTCTACCCCATCGCAAGTCAAAATAGCTAACCTTTTCAGCACTTGGAGAATGTGATATCCTCATAGGACCCAAAGAAAGACAACATGGAACAGAATCTGGAAAGCAGTTCCTAAATACGTCTGCTAGAAAATATGGCTCGCCAGAAATGATAAGATCTTCAATAGCATTTAGAATTCCCCATTGAAGGTGGCAGCAAAAGCAAAAGCACTACTCCTCAAGATTGTGGCCAATCACCCCCTTAAAAATGATAACATGATTCTCCTTGAAGAAAAGAAATGGATGGGAACGGATATTTTTTGAGACAGGATAAAGGACACCGCTTGCCCCAATAAAACTCTTGTATGGATATTACGAGAAACGGACTCAAATTTTCAAGATTGGTGGAGAAAACAGGGTAAAACAACAATCTTTTTTTATGGTGCCTCCAAAGGCAATCCAAGGATAGCACGAGCAGGTGGAGTGATCTACTCCTCGGAGGGAATTCAAGCAGATAGCTTCAGTTGGGGCCTTGGACAGAGAACCAACAACCAGGCAGAAATCCTTGGGCTGCTAAAAGCCTATTAGATAGCACGTGAAAAAGACAATAAGCAAATACAAGTATTTGGGGACTCAGAAATTTTGATAAAGATATTAAACTCGGAGGACCACTTCAGCAATTTGGCGCTCAACAAGACACTTCAAAGGCTGAGATACGTGCTCCAATATTTCTCCTCCTACCTTCTTTTCCATATTCTACGTGGCTCAAATAAGGGAGCAGACTCAAAAGAAAAACAGACATGCCTCCTGCCACAAGGAGCTTTCAACAAGAATTATGAAGAATCTACATGGATCTCGATCCTGTAATATAGAGTAAATCTACATCTATGTAAGGAAAGGATAGCTACAGCTAAAATTATTTATGAATATTGTAATGATGGTTTTTTTGGCCTCGGCCCAACCGAGTCTAAATAATTAATATAAACGTTATAGTTAAAACAAAAAAACAAAAAACAAAAAACAAAAACAAAACAAAAAAACAAAAACAAAAAAAGATTTGTTCATTTATTTATTGAACTATGGCTAGTTTACTAGTATAAATCATTATGAGACTATTAATAAGATTACAATTTTAAAATACATTTACTAATGGGGATGGTATTTGATTTTTTCATAATATGACTTTGTTTTCAACTTCAATTTTATTTTACGTGTCTTAAGAATTTAGATTTATAGGCTATTTTTTTATTGGTTCAATCCAATTTCTACTAATTTATTGTAGATGACTATTTTTTTCCTTCGAAATCAAAATTTGTTTATTGGTTCAATGAGGGCTAATGAATCCTCCAATTTCTACTAATTTATTGTAGATGACTATTTTTTTCCTTCGAAATCAAAATCGTAACTTTATTTCACTTTCAAAAAGTTACAAAGTTACATTTTGTATATGAACATCATTGTGTGCATTCTTTTGGTTTTCATAATGTCTAAATTGTTTGCATCGAACTGTTTAGTATAATCGTACAGATTTCCATAATGGTATACAACAAGTTACAGAATGTATGAAATTTTTTTATTTAGAAAACTATATAATAAGGTTGCTCATAGATATCTAGAGTAATCACCATATAGGCTTTATACAAATTTTAGTGATAAAAAAAGGTAGAAAAATTGAAGGTGTCCTTTACCAATGGATGATGATAACAACATCATATATCATAGTCAAATGTATGTAAAAGAGGCTTTGTAACACGCTGAAAGGAGAGTCAAGGTGGATGTCATCCATAAATGGTCTATGAAAAACTGATAGAAGGTATTGTCACATTATTCCATAATATGCCAGTAACCATGCATAAGACTTACTCCTTTTAACAAGAAATCAACTTGAGTATTGTTTTTTGAAAAATGCAGCCTAGAATTCTCAATTTGATTTTGCCTTGCTTAAATTGAGGAAATTTGAAATTCCACATTAGTAGACAACTTGGAGTTGTTAATTGAGGTGGCCTGGCACTGTTAGGATATTTCGACACATAGGAAATAATTAAGTATAACTTGGTCTAGTGTATAGTTAGGTAAAGTGTGTTTCTTTAGTATGTATTTTTTGTAGCTTACAATCTGACAGTCACGATATGTTTTAGACATGAACTGATCTGATGGTTCATTCTCTCCTCGGTATCACTGACACTTGATCCATGGCTTAACACCCGATTGGTCCATGATCTATATTTAAAGAGCATGGAGAGTCATTTGTTAGATGAATATTCATGAGAGAAGCTTATGTACATTTTTTTTCTTTTACATTAATAAATTGTTTGAAGTGGTTGTGTCAGCTCAGGTCATGCATTGTTTCTCTCTTTAAGGGTTTTAACCACATCAAGAATACTGATGTACTGATTTGTGATATATTTGTGAGTGGTGTCCTTTGATGTTCTATCTAAGGAACTTACCTTGTAAATTCATACATGGTATTGTAGCTATTTGAGGACTGCATCCGTTGGTGATCCAAATCTAAAGTCGGTACAACTACATCCGACTGTCGTTTCCTAGATCTATTGTTTTTTACCGCTTTCGGACCAATAGGACTACTCTATTACGTTAGGAGCATTTGTTCCAGTGAGGAACCCCTATCATTTCACGAGAAAAGGTTTCTGGTAGCCCTAACTGCGTCGTTTTTAAGATCTAGAAGTATAATGTCTTTATTTGCAGTTATAGTTATTTATTTCTCTGTTTATTTTGGTTTATAGTCCTATATAAAAAAAAAAAAAAAAAATATTACCATATCTATACCTTTCATTTCTGTGTATGCTCCTTGCCCCATGACTCTGTGTGATCTGGGCAAACCAGAAACAGAAAGAAAGGATTTTTCTCGTGCGTATGATCTTTTTTCGTCTTGCCTTAGTGTAATCTCGGAAAATCAAAAACATTGAGGAAAATATCTAGTTTCCGGGCAAATTTAACTTAAAGACGTAAGGCTTGGATACTTTTGCTTGTTCCTTTAGTTTGCGTGGTTATTTTTCTATTTTCTAGGCGAAAAGGGGTTTTTCAAGCAAGCAAGCACCCAAAAGCTTCAGTCAGGCCAAAAAAAAACCCTTCCTCCTTTCCAACAATTACTAACATTTTAAACTAGCTCACTTGGTCTAAAGTTACTTTATGAGAATAGAGGTATTCGGTTTAAGTCTTTCTTTTTGTTGAGTTACTTTTTCAAAAAGCACATGTAATTTATGTTTTAAAATTACTTTATGTAAAAGTGTTCTCACCCATTATAAAAAGTGAGTCACTTCTAATTCTAAAGTCATTTTATCTTTTATTTAAGTTACAATTTAGCGGATAGTTCATAAAGTACCATTACAAAAGTGACTGTCACTTATTTATAAAGGTGGGTCACATAAAGCAATCTTTTTTTTTAAGTGAGTTAATTAGATTAAGTTTGGAAATGGGGTAATTTTTTTTAAATATAACATTATCATCAACTTCCAAACATTAACGTGGTTCATTAGCATCTTCAATAACTTTCCTTCAAAAACCATAACTTCTTCATCTGGAAGCCGTTTTTTTAATCGGTTTAATTTTTTGAGATTTTTCCATTTGAACACTTAGTTTTAGCATATATAGCTTAAGTTTCTTTTAAAATAGAATGTCTATGCCTAGTTATTCTTGATAGCACCAACTACTTCCAATGGCTATCATACATGGTGGATCTACTTAGAAGTAAAGGGCTTTATAGAATAGCCTCGGGCCAAGAGTCTAAACCTCAAGATGAAGATAAGCAAGCCAAATGGGAAAACAAGCAAGATCAAGCACGTGGGTTGATAGGGATGTCTATTTCTCCAAACCTTAGATTCCATAACACAAAAATTGATAACCCAGATGAAGCAATGAAAAAGATCAGTAATGTTTTTGGAATTAAAATTGAAATTATAGCCCATCAACTCGAAAATGAGTTGCTTACGTTGGACCCCAATAATTTTTCTTCCGTTGAAGATTTTTTGTCTAAGTTCAAGACCCTTAGACTTCTCTTGGAAGGTGTTAAGGTTAATAAAGAAGATGGTATCCTTATCTATTCCATTCTTACTAAGTTAGGATCAGCCTATTCTGTGTTTGTTTCCACCTTCCATTCTAGTAGAGAACCTTTATTTCTCAAAGACAAGCCTACAAGTCCCCCTCTTTTGATGCATTTTTTTATTCTTTAATAAGAGAGCAAGAAAAACTCATACAACTTGGTCTTTTTAATACTGGAAACTCTTCTAAGAAAGCCCTAGCAACTAAACAGCAACCAAGTTCAAAGAATCCTAAGAAGCAGCGTCCTAAAAAGAATGGTCCTAAACCAAACAAGGGTCCTAAGAAATTTCAGTCTCACAATGAAAAATCAACTCAACAAAATGATAAGGCAACTAAAAACAAAGGGAAGAAGACTGATATACATTGCAACTTTTGTAATCGTGATGGTCACTTAGAATCCAAATGCTTTAAGAAGATGGAAGCCTTGGAAGCAGCAATGAAGAAGCATAACATCCATTTGGAGCACTCTTCAACTTCAACGTCAACTTCAAGAATAACACTTTCAGCATGTGGTTGTCAAGCATCTTAGTCTGGTTATGCACTATATGTATCTTCTTCTTATCATTCTCATGAGTGGCTCATTGATTCTAGAGCTTCTTATCACATGGCCAAAAACAAAGCCATGTTTTCTTCTTTAAATGATTATAACACCAAAAATATATATGTTGGTGATGATAGATCTCTTAGTGTTGTAGGCACTAGAACTATTCATCTAGACAATGGTCAATTTAATGATGTATTATGTGTTCCTACCTTATCCTGCAACCTTTTATTTGTATATCAGATAACACATTCAGGTGAAGGTAAAACCGTTGAATTTTCACATCATGATGTTATAATTAAGGACCTAAGAGATCCTAGATAGATTTTAGCTACTAGAATTGTTGATGATTCTAAAAGGTTGTATAATTTTAACAACTTTGAGTCATCTACTCTTCCCTCAGTATTTCTTGCTCATAATGATGAAGTCAGAAAACTTTGGCAAGAACAATTTGGTCACTTAAACTATCACTCCCTTCAAAATCTATGTAAAGAAAATATGGTGACAGGTCTTCCTATGGTATCTTGCAAAGATGGTGTTTGTTCCAAATATGTACTCGGAAAACATCATCAAGATGAGTTTTGAAAAATGTGCCGCTTGGCATGCCTCAGCCCCTTTATAGCTTGTGCATAGTGATTTATGTGGTCCACTTCCAGCTGTTTCATTCTCTGGCTACAAGTATTTCTTAACTTTCATTGATGATTTCACCAGACACACTTGGGTATACTTCTTAAAACTCAAGACTGAAGTCTTTAACATGTTCTTGGCCTTAAGGCCTTTGTTGAGAAACAATATGGACCTAAGATCTGATAATGGTAGAGAATATGTTAACAAAAAATTCATCAACTTTTGCACTGAGCATGGAATTCAATTGAAACATATTGTTCCGTATACTCCACAGCAAAATGGTGTAGCTGAAAGGAAGAATCGCACCTTAAAGGAAATGCCTAATTGTATGCTTCAATCTAAAGGACTTAATCTAATTTTTTGGGCAGAAGCAATTAACTGTGAAAATTACATAGTAAATCGTACTCCCACAAAGGTTTTAAAGAATATCACTCCAGAAGAAGCATGGAGCTCAATTAAACCAAATGTAAGTCACTTTCGTGTTTTTGGAAGTGAAGCATGGGCCCATATTCTAGATGGGAAACATAAAGCCTTAGAACCAAATAGAGAAAAATGCATTTTTGTTGGATATTCTGAAGATGTCAAAGGATATAGATGTCTTCAACCTAAATCCAAAAATGTTATTATTAGAAGAGATGTAAATTTTGTTGAAAATATATCGACCTACGATCCTAGTTTAGTGGATTTGCCACCTATCTCTATCCCTTCTACTTCTGAAAATATTCCTTCTTCATATGATGATAGTGAGGATGACAATCCTCCTCCACCTTCTCAGGATCCTCCTTCAGCTCCTCAGCTTCCAAAATGGGTTTGCACTGCTCGGGATGCAGCGGGTGCTCTTATAGGTGATCCTACTGATCATCGTCGTAAATGTTCTCAGTTCAATAGAGCCTCTTCTTTACTGGCTCAAGCTTCAGCAAATTATGATCCTGACACCTTTACAGAAGCTTCATGCCATCCATATTGGGACACAACTATGAATGAATAATATCATTCATTATTGGAAAACGATACATGGTACCTTGTTCTCTTCCAAAGGGACAAAAACTTGTTAGATGCAAATGGGTTTACATAACCAAGTTTGGATCAGATGGAAAAGTTGATAAACATAAATCTTGTCTTGTTGCTAAGGGTTTTTCACAAGTTGAAGGTAATGACTATACTGAAACCTTCTCCCCTGTTTCCAAAATCAATTATATCTGCCTTGTTATTTCCCTTGTTGTGTCATGTTGGGTTGTGTTATATTCTTTCCATGACTATCCCACGTAGTTAACTAGGGGATTAGAGCCCCCCCTTCGTTGCGCTGATTGCGTAGCGGGGGGGTCACAGGGGGTTTGAGGGGTGCAAGTAACCCCCCTCTATGGGGTCCGGGGTAGCGCCCCAGAAAATTTTGTTTTTTGGACCCTATATTAGGTTGGGTGGACCTACCTATGGTTTTGTGCATGATTGTCGCACATGGTTTTGGACACGATGGTTTTCGGTCCATGGTTTTGGACGCGATGGTTTTCAGTCCATGGTATTGGATGCTTCGGCATGTATAAATATGTATTGTAACATTGAAAGGAACATAATGAAAAATCAAGCTGGTAGTCATGGTTTTGGGATTCAGGGGAAATCTCTGTGTATATGTGTTTTATGTGTTATGCTCTCGTATTGTTTATTTTCTGTGTTTTAGAATTCGTATGCAGGTAATTTATGTATAGAGTTAAAACGTACACGTCTTTAAAATGTGAAGTCCATCAGATGGATGTTAAATCTGCCTTCTTGAATGGGGACTTGCGTCAACAAATATATATGGAACAACCTCCTAGATTTATACAAACAAACTCCAAGCTTGTATGTCGGCTTAAGAAATCCCTTTATGGTCTCAAGAAAGCCCCTTGGGCTTACTATGCCAAAATGGATAGCTTTCTTTTAGATAATGGCTTTTATAGGTGTCATTCTGAAAATATTGTCTACACCAAGAAAGTGGGTAAGTCTCTTATCATTCTTATTCTTTATGTTGATGATCTTATCCTTACTGATAGTGATATCAACCTTATAAACCATGTGAAGTCCAGCCTTCAAAAGCAGTTTGAAATGACAGACTTAGGACACTTAAATTATTTTCTTGGTCTTCAAGTTTTGCAATCCAAAGAAGGTATTTCCCTTTCACAATCCAAGTATGCCTGTGATATTCTACACCACTTTCACATGGAAGACTGTAAGCCATCCCCTTCTCCCTTTCAGTCTGGAGCCAAACTTTCAGTCACTTGTAATTCCCCTGAAGTTGATGCTACCTTATACCGTCAGCTTGTTGGAAAACTTTTGTATCTGACCCATACCCGTCCTGACCTTTCCTTTGTTGTTGGCCTTGTTGCTCGGTTTATGCAAAACCCACATGAAATTCATTGGAAAGAAGCTAAAAGAATACGTTGTTATGTCTGAGGTACAGTTCAGTTTGGGATGCATTACAGTGCAGAAGAATTTCCTTTATTGGTTGGTTTCACTGGTTCTGATTGGGCTGGTGACCCTGATGATCAGAAGTCTACTACAGGTTATGTCTTCACTCTTAGTTCTAAACCTATTACATGGGCTTGCAAGAAACAAAGTTTCATTTCTCTTTCTTCAGCAAAAGCAGAGTATTGTGGCGTCGTTGAAGCTAGTAAGGAAGCCCAGTGGCTTCGTCAAATCCTATCAAAGTTTGGTTTTCAGCAGAAGCATCAAACTACACTTTGGTCTGATAATCAAAGTGTCATTCAAATATGAAAAGATCTAGTCCAACATCAGTGTAGCAAACACATTCAATTACACATGCACTTCATCAGAAAGCTCATTCATGACCATGTTCTTGAAGTCCAATTTTGTTCAACTGATAATCAAGTTGCAGACATCTTTACAAAGGCTCTCACAGAGGCGAAGTTTACTAAACTTTGATTTATGATTGGAGTTCAGGAAGTTGTCACTAAGGGTGGATAGGCTCTAGTGCCTCCTTCCTTCTCCTATTGTGTCATTTTTGTGTATCCTTCAATCCTATCCTAAGTTGTTCTTAAGGGGGGATGTTAGGATATTCCAACACATAGGAAATAATTAAGTATAACTTGGTCTAGTGTATATTTAGGTAAAGTGTGTTTCTTTAGTATGTACTTTTTGTAACACAAAATCTGACGGTCACGATATGTTCTAGATATGAAGTGATCTAACGGTTCATTCTCCCCTCAGTATTACTGACACTTGATATGTGGCTTAACACCCGATTGGTCCATGATCTCTATTTAAAGAGAATGGAGGGTCATTTGTTAGGTGACTGTTCGTGAGAGAAGCTTATGTAAATTTTATTTCTTTTACATTAATAAATTACCTGAAGTGGCCACGTTGGCTCAAGTCGTGGATTGCTTTCCTCTTTGAGGGTTTTAACCACATCAAGAATATTAGTGTACTGATCTTTGATTTGTTTATGAGTGGTATCCTTTGGTGTTCTACCTAAGGAACTTTATCATTTAGTGTTCTACCTAAGGAACTTACCCTGTAAATTTCTACAAGCACTTGTCACTCAGTTAACTCAATTAATTCGATTTAGGGGCATGAAGTTCAGTTGTATGTAGTGATTCCTAAATTTTAGGAGCCTAGATTGAGTTAATTTTAGTTGTAATCAGTTAAACTAGTTCTAACTATTAATTGAATTAATTGGTGGTCAGTTGAGAAGTATGAAATTATTCTAACTCATATCTCATCTAGTTAACTGATCAATCAGATAATAATCAATTAATGCGTGCAAAGAATACAAGTTGGTCAGTTGTGGTAGAGTTTCCAAGGAAATTAACCAATAGTTGTAAACTAGTCGAGTGTATAGGGTTTACATGAGGTCAGGTGGACCATCCTTGTGAATTGCTCAATCAATTAGAGGAATTCCCTAAATAATAGGGGCCCAATTTCTCAAGGAATAACACAAGGAAATAAGAGCTTGGAGGGCTTGAAAATTTTCTAAGTGTTAGCCAAAGTCAGTCAGTTAGGTGGAGGCATAGACTATACACTTGCAAGTTGTACTTAGACCTGAGAAACATATGTATTTCATCTCTATTCTTTGATTAATGCAATACATATAGGAAGGGGTTTTGAGTAGTTGTTTTTCCCTAGATAAATCTCTGTGTATGTGTGATAAATCTTTGTGCATGTTTAAGATTTGTGCTCGTGGTCGTGAATTGAATTCCACATATGAGTAGAGTATATTTGAGTCTTGTGTTTTAGTCAATTACCTGAGCAGTTTCATATATACACATTAATTTCTACATTCTTCTCTCTGTAAATGTGAGAGCATAAACAATAATAATCAAAACTCATTTAGCCCCAAGGGTTAGCTCAATTGGTCGAGTCCCCATTCTTAACTACCTCGCTGATCGAGAGGTCACAGGGTTAATTCTCTTCAACACCCTTGGGTTCAAGCCATGCTAGTTTGGCCGACGGGCTTTAAAAGATTCCCTTCGGGATTGATTTGCCCAGATTTTTCGTGGATGTAATGGCCACCCAATGTCTGTGAACCACCCATTAAAAAAAAAACTTATTTTAAGATGCATAACCTCCTCCAAAATTGGATCAATAAGAATATTTCTACATTGTTGTATGTCATTGATCTAGTTAACCACTAACAATGAGTCTCCATAAACCTGTAACCTTTCACAACCTTTCTCTAATGCAAAGTGCATGATAGATTTAATAGTCAATAATTCATCTTGGTTGTTGGAGCTAGGACCAAAGCCCATATTAATGTGAAAGGAATGGTGCTTAAACATAAAAAGTACAACAACGCCTCCACTCAATTGATTTTCATCTTGTGATGCCCCGTCAAAGTAAGCCCACATAATGGACCTATCTAGTTATTCAAATATAATAACTCGTGAAGGAGGCGAAGCTTTTACTTGAGGATAGTGGGGTAGGATCGTTATCCCTTCAACTACAACTTGAATGGGGAAGGAAGGAAGATCCCAAAAAAAAAGAATTTATTTCAGGCCAGCCATGCCCCCAACATAGGATTAGTGGAAGCGCCCTAAAAACTCTAGTTATTGGGTTGGAGCTCCAATTTCTCTAGGCTTCCTCAATACACAAACAATTCCAGTTCCAAGCCAGGCTCATAGCCAATTGACATTGTTGCAATAACTGAAGAGTAAAAAGGAACCTTATAAACAAGTGTGGGATTGTTTCCTTTTTCATTTTGCATAAGTGCACCAGCTAGGGCCAACTTTGTATCTTTGTTTCATAACATCCTAGGTCGAGACTTTGTTGCTAAGGACACACCACTTAAAAATATGAGCCTTTGCAGGACATTTTTCTTTCCAAATAGGCTTCTACCACCAAATTTCTTCCCCTACTATTTTTTCCACATTCAGTTGTACATACCCAATCTTGGATGAGTATATGACACTTCAAGAGAAGGACCAAACTAGTTCATCATCCCTATCAGTGATTCTTATGTGTCCCTCTAGCAATGATTCCAGATACCTTTACCATACCTTCCTATGTGCTTCCTCAATGCCCAACTCATATGTTGACTTCCATCCTTGGAACCAAATTACTATGTTAACTACATTTCCCAAATGCGAAAGCTTTGAGTAAACCTTATCTTTGAGAGAATCAATAAGCACTTGAGGAAAATGTGTTTCCCCCCACTTTTAGGCCAAGGATCCTTGTCAATCCTCACCCTGCTGCCATTTCCAACCTGCCAAGCCATTCATGCTCTCATAAGTTCGAAGGAATTCAACATTTCCCTCCATATAACAGAGATGTTTTCATGTAACTTTTCATCTCTTCTGATCCATTCCTCTATTTTGTTGATTAAAATTGCAAAAGACATTGATTGAAGGCAACTCATTACCTAGATAATAGAAGGTAGATTGAAGCCAACATGGGTTAGCAAGAGTTTGATGCATATCCAGTTGATGATATACTAGGCTTTATAAAGGTTTATCTTGAGAACCCCCCCCCCCCACCTTATGTTGTGGATCTTAATACTATGAGCCTTCCTATGCCACCCCCATAGCTTCATGAATCAGTTTGCCTTCGAGGAACCCAAATTTATCCTTAGAGATAGGTTCGGGCATAATGGGCTTAAATCTTGAGCCAATAACTTTTGTTGTTATTTTATAGATGCAATTACACAATGATATGGGTCAATAATCATCCATTTGTCATGGGTTGTCTCCCTTTGGGATAAGGGCGATGAAAGTAGTGTTAATGACTGACATAATTTTTCCCTCCCTCCTAGATTCCTTAACCACTTTAGTAAATCTTTCCCAAGGATGTCATAAAGGCCCAAGAAGAACTCAACTAACCAGCCATATGGGCATGAACTTTTGTCCCTTTGAAGGGATGTAAGACCATTTTCAATTTTGCCTCAAAAATATCCTCCATAAGAGACCTATTGTCCTCCTCTACAAATCTGGGAAGGCCTAAGCCACATGATTACTTTAGCAATCGAGGTCCCTATTGAAGGCCCCGAAAATCAGGTCGACAACAAGGGGGATACCCGCCCAGTCCGGAACTTGGTTGGCAGCTCCTTATCTGTTTGGTATAGCGGGTCCGACTAGGGACATGGGACCAGTTTCCCAATTCAGTGTGTGTGTGTGAGAAAGATGGGTGTTTCTATTCTAAATGGAATACTTCTATCTAATCTAATGCTATGCTATTGTATTCTAATAAACAGAAAAACATCGAAATTTATGCTAACCCGGGGTGTGATCTTTCTTCTATGAGATCTAAAAAGATTTCAAACAATAACTGGTAATAAAGATCATTCAGCGATCATAAGAAAAGAATTCGATAAGGATGAGCTACTTCGTATAAGAATTTACACGAAACAACTGTTAAAACTTATCGCATAAATAAGCTATTCATACACTAAACATAAACAAATAGTTATCATCGTACAAAAGTGCCAAATGATAACTCAGACATTCATGCTGTAATATATAAACAACTAAAAACTGAATATCACTTTAATGCATAAGAAGAAATGGTTAAGAGATAAAAGTACCAT
>APFE031692304.1:5758-44182 GCA_000404065.3 Pinus taeda | reverse complement strand
TTGTATTCTAATAAACAGAAAAAATATCAAAATTTATGCTAACCCGGGGTGTGATCTTTCTTCTATGCGATCTAAAAATATTTCAAACAATAAATGGTAATAAAGATCATTCAGCTATTATAAGAAAATAATTCAATAAAGATGAACTACTTCGTATAATAAGTTAGACGAAACAGTTGTGAAAACTTATTGCATAAATGAGCTATTCATACACTAAGCATAAACAAATAGTTATCACTGTACAAAAGTGCCAAATGATAACTCAGGCATCCATGCTGTAATATATAAACAACTAAAACCTGAATATCACTTTTACCCATAAGCAGAAACGGTTAAGAGATAAAAGTACCATTTATAATTAGTCCTACTCATGAGCTTCAAGCGACAATTGATTTATCTCTCCTTGATTTAACATCCACTAAGAGTACAAAAGTGCCACATCAGTAACAGATATCAAATGTAAATATCAAATAAACCCTGTTCCATTCATTCACCAAAACCTCCTCTGAGGGTGCAAAAGTGCATGTTCTGAGGACAAGTTTTTGACAACTTTCTGGACCCTTCTCTAAATGCATGAGAAGGGTTTAAATACTACTAACTAAATAACTTATTTACAAAAATTGAGGATTCAGTTTAAATGAAAGTCGTATTTCTAAGAAAAACTATTTCTAAAATTAAATCTAATATCTAACTATTTCTAAATTTGCTCCTTAATGTCGCAAGCATTCAGTATTTTCCTGAGTGGAGTTAGCTAACTGTCTTTCGTCTTTGGTTGAGTTAAGCAAACAGAATCGAAAAGAGCTGGAATTATGTTCTCAGTAAAATTGATGATATACATGAGATTCATCCAATGACTATGTGGAATTATCATGTATACCTGGTAATAATCCCATTTCAACTTGGTTAACCCTTGGACTGCTTCTGCTTTTCCTTTAGTTTTCTCTTTCCAGTTTGTTTCTATCGTTGCTTTCTTGCAATTTTCGGGGCTTGTAGGTGACTGAGTAATTAGGAGCCTTCCTTTTCGAGCAAGTTTTCTCAGTGATGCGCGATTAGCACAAATTGCGCATCGGAAACTTCCTCTATTTCTTGATTTGGGTTTCCCTGATGCGTTTTTCGCCTCTTGCACCTTTTCCTTTCATTGGGTATAAAGCTCAAAATTTTTAAAAATAGTGACTTTGTGAGTTCCTGACGCTTAGCATTAAATTGTCTGTTTTCGTTATCAACATTGTTCGGTACCCATTCAACCATGGATGTATATGAGAAATCTATGATGGATGCCTCAAAAGAGTTCTGCGGCTCTTTCTTTCCCTTAAGTGGATTAGGTGTGCCTTCCGAAATGAACATTGGAGTACCTGCCTTTCCTCCTCATAGTTTTCTGCATACTGGCTTGTATAATGCTTTGTCCTTCGTTCCTGTAGTTTACATTTGAGGTGGAAGTAATGAAAAAAAATAATGACAAGAAAACTTTAAATGCCGAAGATATGCAAAACATGCCACCTTTCGTGAACTAGTTCTTCGAAAAACACAACACCATACTTCATTAACAACTAGCAACAACTCATTAATTTGCATTAAAATGCATGACCAGTTCTTGGCTTAGAAAAAGTTTTCTCGAATAATGAGACAAAACCAACCGCGATGGAGAGGTACTGCGATTTTGCTTTGCGATATCGCAGATCGCAGTATCGCAATATCACAGTTTCATTGTGCTATTCTATCGCAAGGTCGCAGTATTGCAATATCGCAACATCGCAGTATCGCAGTATCGCAATATCGCAATATCGCAGATCACCTAATCGTTATAATCCTTATGTGTAATTCATGTGATTTTTGCGATGCACGATATGCGATATCGCATATCGGCGATTTTAAAGTTTTTCAATGTGTGTTTCTTTAATGTATGCGATGCAATGAAGTTTTGCGTCGCAATATCGCGTTTTTTATCATTTTAACTCATTAGAAGGTACCCTATCATTCTTTGCGCGATGTGATATCTCTTAAGGAGTGAATTTACTTTCTTTATTATGAAACTTAGGTTTTTATTTCTTCAAAGGTATTTTCCTAAGTCCATGATGTTGTAATTTTCATCTAAAAGGAAATATAACACTAATTTATTTTTAATTTTTTTTTACTGAGAGTCCCCACTTATTTAGTATTAGCAATAACTCTTCATAAGGAGGGGGGTTGTTGGTGGCCACAACAACTTGTTAGAGTATCTGTGCAACCTATTGAAAGGTCCAACGCTCAAAATTAATGGGCATAAAGTTAAGTCAATGATCTGTATAAAAGGCACATGAGATTAAATTCACAAATATTCCTACTGAAGCCATTTTGGTGGCATCACACATCTATGACACTTTGATTGTACATTATTTTAGAAAAACAATGTCAGTGATAATCACAAGTCATAAATAATAACAAATAAAAATAATGGATTCATAATCCATCTATGTGCATTCATTGCCTCTGTCTTTCATATAATTTTTGCCATGAGGTTCACTAAACTCATTGCTATAACCTTGATTTTATAAATAGAGGTATTTTTTTTCCGGCATTATTTCTTCCATAATACATTTGTCTTAATATAAAGGATAGGTAGTATTGTTTTCTTGATCTCTTTTCTTATGATACTGCATATCCCTCTATAAGTTGTCTCCTCCAGAAGACAGTATGGGGATATAAAGTGAATAATTTTTACAGTCACTATTGTATACCTATCCTCCTCTCCTCTCTCTATGGGAGATGAGACCAAGTAAATTTACTGATAAATTAGACTATGTAAATTCTTTGTTTTTAGGTGTAAAAATTATAATATTAACAACAGTTAGATACTCAATCATACTTCCCCCATAACCGCCTTATAAGCCACATATGTAAAGATTTTAAGGTGACTTACCTTTGGTTTCTGTTACTTCTTGAACCCTATCCTAAGGAAAAAGTCCCAAGCCAATGGGAGAGCCAAGGTGCAACTACAAGCAAGCCACCACTATCACCTCAGTGGCCTTGCCTCTTGCTTTAAGGCTAAGAAGGGACTTCCTTACCTAAGAGGAGATTTCCTAAGGTCAAATCTAGCTAGGATTGGTAGGTAGAGATGAAAAATTCCGAACTCATTTTGACATATCCATGAAATAAAATGATTTGAATTTTCCATTTACAATTGTATTGCGAAAATGCCATCTGAAAGTCAGTGATATAAATTGTCTATTGCTACTGTTTAAAGACAGAGAAGATAGTAGGGAAGAATTTGTATCATTCAAAATTTATGTTTATTGATAAAACTAATGGATTCATAATCCATCTATGTGCACTCATTGCCCTTGTGTTGGTCGTACTAATCAATACAAAAAAGTTTAAGTGATTCCCCAAACATTAAAACATCATGAGACTTTTTATTGTACTTTTTGTGCCTAAAAAAGTACAAGAATACCCATAACATTGAAATTTCTTGAGTTATTCTAACAATGCTGAAAATGGTCCAAGAGTTCATAATAGAGGATGAACATAGCCAAATAGTCAAAGAGAGAAGGGACCAACACCAATAGCTTATTTCCATATCACTTGAAGAGATAAAATGACAAATTGAAGAATCCTACCTCCAAGAAGAATTGTCCAACATCTGACATTCCATCCACATCAACTTCAATGGTGTTTTCATACCCATAAATACTTGCTTGAGTCTCTAGAAACTTTCTAAGAACAAAAACCTCATTTTCCACGCTGGTCCTAGAGTTCATAATGGAGCTTATTTTATAAGTAATTTATAAGGCTATCAAAAGATAAAATCTCAAAGATAACTCCATGATTTGGGAGGTCTATCTGCATCTATAACATAGGAAATTTCTATAAAACAGTTGAAAGAATGAGATTGAAGGGAGGCCTTGCATTCAAATAGAGGTTTATACATGTGAATTGGAGTTTTTCATAGATTGGTCATGGAAACTCTAACATTCTAAGATAAGTTCATGTGCCAGCTTCATTTTATACTAAAAAGCTTTATTGGGTATTTCAACTGAGCTCAAAGAATTCAATGCCTTCCAAGTGAGGTAAGGTCTTGCACTTTATTTGGTTTTTTCTCTTGTGCAAGTTTTATATGTTCCCAGATGCCATTATTGCAATCAAGGGAATCGAGCACATGCCCTCAAGTTTGATGCCCACAATCTTGAACTTCAATGGTACATAATTGAACAAAGAAAATGCAACAAACCTTAGATTGAGTAGCCTGCATATTGGAAAAAACAAAGACAACAAATCAGTTGTAATGATAGTCACTTGAAATTTGAAGAAAATAGATAATAATTAATACAACAGTCATAGTGGTGTAGTAATAAGACCCCACTAAATATGTGGCAAAGATTAAGGGCAATAGGTTATAACAATGTATATCTACGTATTAAGAGAGTGTATATTAGAATGTTTGGCAAGAATATTAATGTTATATATCATTTTTGGGATTCAATTGCGTTAAGTAAGTCATTCATTTATGGCCATTTCCATGAGAGGTAGTAGTAATTGACAATTCATTTTTATGACAGTTCATTGGTTGCTGTTAGTTATGATTGTGTTTCCCTTTATTAATTCATGAATGTGGTGTAACATTTTCTCCTATTATGGACTTAAATGGTTTATATAAAATTTGAGGAGATTCACTTAATCGGTCTTTTTCTTATCATGAAATATATGAAGATCATTGCCAGAAATGTAGGTATTCTATTTCATGCCAATCCATTTGTTATAAGTCAATTGGCATCTAGCTATCATTGAAAAATGCCTACAACAACATTTCACTGATAAGAAAATCTTAGAATGCACATCTTTAATTAATAAATAACAATATGTCCTTTTTGAACACAACTTCCAACTTTTACTATTTCATTAATTTACAAGGACGCCGCTCAATAGTAAGTCCCTACTTGTAGATTATGCATGACTTCCCTACTTGCAGATTATGCATGACTTCTTTAGGGATATAAATATAAAAAATAAAGACAAAAAAAATAAATCCCAATACAAAATTAATAAAACAAAGGACATAAAGGATAAAGAATAACATGGCCAAGCTATAACCTTTCAATTCTCTGCTCTGTTGTATTATCCAAGACATATTGAAGTAAGATGATAATTGATAATTCTTTTCTAAATACTATTAGAAGAGAAATATAACCTACCATGTTTGGACGGAGATAAACCACACATATAATGTGTATTTGATTGAACAAAAAAATCATAAAAACTATTGTAAATGTTTAATATAAAATGAAACAGGACTTTTCGATCATATATTAGATCATATTTATCTAATCTCTAGCATTTTCATTTTTTTAGAACAAAAACAAATTCACATTTAAGTTATTAATTGTTGAAATGATTACATATAAGTGTGCAAAGTTGGGAGCTTGAATTCTTGTAGGGGTTACAAACATCCTGGCTGTATTGTAAGCATTTTTGAAAGTGGCTGGTATATTCAAATTGTTGCAAACCAACACTTACAAAATATTTCTATAGATTTACATGAAAATCACCTCAACTATATCTGATGAGTGTGCCTACATACAAAAATGATATGACTTTCTTCACTTCAACACTTTTGAAATCTGCGAGTCATTCGATTGCTGAAAGTTATCTTTCATAGTTCCTTCTAATTATTTTCCATTTGATAAAGAAGTTGGTGCTGCTATATCAAAGGAAGATGTTGGATTCCAAATGGTAAAAATCTCCTAAAGATAGGCAAAGATAAAAACTGTAGGAGGAAGCAACAACTAAATTCGTTGTTGTGAGTTTGAGAGGCAAATTTATAATACATAGATATCCTTCATAGCTAATCCAAAAATTTCAGCATACCCAGAACATGTGCGACGATTGTTGGTTGATCAGAGCAGCTAGTGAAAAACTATAGAGTTAATGGACCACAAAACAAGGAGAGTTCCTTTGATGAGGTAGGTGAAATAATAGAGTGCAAAAAAAAATACAAGAGGTCATTTCCCACAAGAATGCCTACAAGAATGATTTCAAGGGGCTTATAAATTACATAACCACATGCCTAAACATAATTTAATTTGAGTCCAAGCTCTTCCAGCAAGCAGATTCATAGGTGTAATTAGGAAAATGAAGATGTAAATTCATTGCTATAGAACTCCAAAATAGTAAGCACTCATAAACATATTATAGGTTTTAAACCCATATGTAAATTACCTACATACGAATTTTAAGAATAGAAAATAAACAATGCGAGAGCATAACACATAAAACACATATACATAGAGATTTTCCCCTGGATCCCAAAATTGGGACTACCAGCTTGATTTCTCATTATATTCCTTTCAATGTTACAATATATATTTATACATGCCAGAGCATCCAATGCCATGGACCGAAAACCATCGCATCCAAAACCATGTACAAAAATCATGCACAAACCATAATTAGGTCCACCCAACCTAATATAGGGTCCAAAAAAAATTTCAGCAAGGCACTGCCCTCGACTGCATATATCTGATGAGTGTGCCTACATACAAAAATGATATGACTTTCTTCACCTCAACACTTTTGAAATTTGCGAGTCATCTGATTGCTGAAAGTTATCTTTCATGGTTCCTTCTAATGATTTTCCATTTGATAAAGAAGTGGGTGCTGCTATATCAAAGGAAGATGTTGGATTACAAATGGTAAAAATCTCCTAAAAAGGGATGGAATTTTCCTTTCCATTCTTCAATTCAAACCATTTTCCTTGTGGCAGGGTCTCCCCATCAAGAATTTAATTGATGTTTGAGTGAGTTAATCAGGTGCTCTTATGCTAGTGAATTGGACTGCCTTGGTGTGTTGTGCCTAGTGTGGGGGAACTTTGTGCACCATCCCATTCTCATCATCTAAGAACATTCAACCAACCAGATGATGGTGTAGTTCTGCACCATTCCATGAAGGGATCTCCATTTCTTATTCTTTTTAATCAGTGCCCTGAAAGGGTGGCCTCAAAAACCTAACTAGGGAAAGATGTAGCTAGGGCACTCGTTGAAAAACAAGAACTATGCAAGAAAGAAACTTGTTCATAATTTTTTTTTTGGGTCTAGTTTATTCCATCAACATCGAAAAGGATTTCCTGATTTCCTTTAGGAGATCAGGGCCCAAATACCACTTTCACATAATTTCTTACAAAGTTGGAAAAGTGGTTGGAAATGTACTTCGAGGATTAAGACAGATATTCCAAGGCACTCACTAACTGCATGGATGGAATCCTTATTCTAAGAATAACGAGGGAGATTGATATTCCTTACCCAAATTGGAAAAGAGCGAAAGGCCTCTGAGAAGGTATCAAATGTTAGGTTACGAGGTTGGAACCAGGTCCATCTGCACTGCCAAATTTAGTGGCAACCAAAAGATATGATAGTTTCATTGTATATTTTGGGAACTAATGCCTCAGAATAAGGAAGACATTAAGAAATTTAGCATCAAATGATAGTTGCATTCACCACAACTCGATTCTAAATAAATCCAAACAAACACTTCGATACAAATAAATCTTCTAAAACCATTGCCATCTCTAGCCCACTTACAACTAAAGAAGTCAAAGTCAACATTATCAATGTCTTGGAGGTCGGTTATGGTGTTGTATGTTTTCCAAAAACCATAGAATATGAGAAAAACAAAATGAAGGAAAGCTTAATTGCATGGATGTTCATAGTCAATACATTAATTTCTCAACATTCCTAGACCTATTTTCATGTAATTACAAATCATAGAATGTCTCAAAATCTAATGAGACGGGAGAAGCCAGTGTAAACTATGCAAGGTTTGTTATCTGGATGCTACAGGTCAGAGTCTCAACTATAGCCAAGAAAAAATTAACCTCTAATCAGCCATTTTTAGTGGGCATACTCTAGTCATGTCCAAGATATTCAAGAATTGACAGGAATGTTGATGGGCAAACTAGGTGGCTTGCTAAATGGACATGCAGTTCCTAGTTCTACTTTTCATTGAATTCCTAAATATAAACAATAAAGACACAAAAAAAACAAAAAAAATCCCAGTACAAAATTAATAAAACAGATGACAGAAAAGATAAATAATAACATGGCTATGCTATAACCTTTCAATTCTCTGCTCTGTTGTATTTATCCAAGATGCATCTCACTGAATGCGGTCAGCACCCCAAGCCAACAATTCTCACACATAATCCAAGAAGCCTACTCGAGCAGCAAGGTGCAGAGCGCAGAGACGCGCTCCCTGGTCATCTGTAACAGGAAAAACATACAAACAAGGGTGGGTTTGATTAAATCTTGAGTCAGAAGAAGCTTTGCATTTTCATTCACAAACAACAAAAAATACAAAGTTGATAGAATTTCATTTCAAGTTTTGATAGAGCACATGCTGTTTAGGAGAGAAAGATCCATTTGGCAAAAATTTTCAAGAAAAACGCCAATTTTCACGAAAAAGGCACACAGGTTATGAAAATGAAGAGTACATGTGAATTGGAGTTTTTCATAGATTGGTCATGGAAACTCTAACCTTCTAGATGAGTTCATGTGTCAGCTTCATTTTATACTGAAAAGCTTTATTGGGTATTTCAATTGAGCTCAAAGAATTCAATGCCTTCCAAGTGAGGTAAGGTCCTGCACTTTATTTGGTTTTTTCTCTTGTGCAAGCTTTATATGTTCCTGGATGCCATTATTGCAATCAAGGGAATCGAGCATGTGCCCTCAAGTTTGATGCCCACAATCCTTAAATTCAATGGTACATAATTGAACAAAGAAAATGCAACAAACCTCAGATTGACTAGCTTGCATATTGGCACAAACAAAGACAACAAATTAGTTGCAATGATAGTCACTTGAAATTTGAAGAAAACAGATAATAATTAATACAACAGTCATAGCGGTGTAGTAGTAAGACCCACTCAATATGTGGCAAAGATTAAGGGCAGTAGGTTATAACAGTGTATATCTATGTATTAAGAGACTGTATATTAGAATGTTTGGCAAGAATATTAATGTTAGATATCATTTTTGGGATTCAATTACGTTAACTAAGTCATTCATTTATGACCATTTCCATGAGAGGTAGTAGGAATTGACTAATCGTAGAAACTTACTACAAATAGATTTTTATGATAGTTCATCGGTTGCTGTTAGTTATGATTGTGTCTCCCTTTATTAATTCATGAATGTCGTGTAATTTTTCCTTCTATTGTGGACTTAAATGGTTTATATAAAATTTGAGTAGATTCACCTAATCGGTCTTTTTCTTATCATGAAATATATGAAGATCATTTCCAGAAATGTAGGTATTCTATTTCATGCCAATCCATTTGTTATAAGTCAATTGGCATCCAGTTATCACTGAAAAATGCTTACAACAACATTTCACTGATAAGCAAATCTGAGAATGCACATCTTTAATTAATAACTAACAAGATGTCCTTTTTGAACACAACTTCCAACTTTTACTATTTCATTAATGAACAAGGACGTTGCTCAGTAGTAAGTCCCTACTTGTAGATTATGCATGACTTTCCTACTTGCAGATTATGCATGAATTATTTAGGGATATAAATATAAACAATAAAGACACAAAAAAAAAAGAATCCCAATACAAAATTAATAAAACAAAGGACAAGAAAGATAAAGAACAACATGGCCAAGCTATAACCTTTGAATTCTCTGCTCTGTTGTATTATCCAAGACAAATTGAAGTAAGATGATACTTGATAATTCTTTTCTAAATACTATTAGAAGAGAAATATGATCTACCATGTTTGGATGGAGCTAAACCACACATATAATGTGTATTTGATTGAAAAAAAAAATCATAAAAGCTATTGTAAATGTTTAATATAAAATGAAACAAGACTTTTCGATCATATTTATCTAATCTCTAGCTTTTTCATTTTTTTAGAACAAAAACAAATTCACATTTAAGTTATTAATTGTTGAAATGATTACATATAAGTGTGCAAAGTTGGGAGCTTGAATTCTTGTAGGGGTTACAAACATCCCGACTGTATTGTATGCATTTTTGAAAGTGGCTGGTATATTTAATTTGTTGCAAACCAACACTTACGAAAGATTTATGTAGTTTTACATGAAAAGCACCTCAACTATATCTGATGAGTGTGCCTACATACAAAATGATATGACTTTATTCACCTCAACACTTTTGAAATCTGTGAGTCATCTGATTGCTGAAAGTTATCTTTCATGGTTCCTTCTAATGATTTTCCATTTGATAAAGAAGTGGGTGCTGCTATATCAAAGGAAGATGTTGGATTCCAAATGGTAAAAATCTCCTAAAAAGGGATGGAATTTTCGTTTACATTCTTCAATTCAAACCATTTGCCTTGTGGCAGGGTCTCCCCAAGAATTTAATTGATTTTTGAGTGAGTGAATCAGGTGCTCTTGTGCTAGTAAATTGGATTTCCTTGGTGTGTTGTGCCCAATGTGGGGGGACTTTGTGCACCATCCCATTCTCATTGTCTAAGGACATTAAACCAACCATATGATGGTGTAGTTCTGCAACATTCCATGAAGGGATCTTCATTTCTTATTCTTTTTTATCAGTGCCCTGAAAGGGTGGCCTCAAAACCATAGCTAGGGAAAGATGTAGCTAGGGCACTCATTGAAAAACAAGAACTACGCAAGAAATAAACTTGTTCATAATTTGGATTTTGGGTCTAGATTATTCCATAAACATCGAAAAGGATTTATTGATGTCCTTTAGGAGACCAGGGCCTAAGAACCACTTTCACATAAATTCTTACAAAGTTTGAAAAGTGGTTGGAAATGTACTTCGAGGATTAAGACAGATAATCCCAGGCACCCACTAATTGCATGGATGGAATCCTTATTCTAAGAATAACGAGGGAGATTGTTATTCCTTACCCAAATTGGAAAAGAGGGCAAGGCCTTTGAGAAGGTATCAAATGTTAGGTTACAAGGTTGGAACCAGGTCCATCTGCACTGCCAAATTTAATGGTAACCAGAAGATATGATAGTTTCATTGTATATTTTGGGCATTAATGCCTCAGAATAAAGAAGACATCAAGAAATTTAGCATCAACTGACAGTTGCATTCACCAGAACTCGATTCTAAATAAATCCAAACAAACACTTCGATACAAATAAATATTCTAAAACCACTACCATGTCTAGCCCACTTACAACTAAATAAATCAAAGTCAACATTATCGATGTCTTGGTGTTGTATGTTTTCCAAAAACCATAGAATATGAGAAAAATAGAATGAAGGAAAGCTTCATTGCATGGATTTTCATAGTGAATACATTAATTTCTCAACATTCCTGGACCTATTTTCATGTAATTACAAATCATAGATTGTCTCAAAATCTAATGAGATGGGAGAAGCCGGTGTAAACTATGGAAGATTTGTTATTTGGATGTTGCATGTCAGAGTCTCAGTTATAGCGAAGAAAAAATTAACCTCTAATCAACCATTTTTAGTGGGCATACTCTAGTCATGTCCAAGATATTCAAGAATTGACAGGAATGTTGACGGGCAAACTAGGTGGCTTACTAAATGGACATGTAGTTCCTAGTTCTACTTTTCATTGAATTCCTAAATATAAACAATAAAGACACAAAAAAACAAAAAAACCCCAATACAAAATTAATAAAATAGATGACAGAAAAGATAAATAATAACATGGCCATGCTATAACCTTTCAATTCTCTGTTCTGTTGTATTTATCCAAGATGCATATCGCTAAATGCAGTCAGCACCCCAAGCCAACAATTTTCTCGCATACAATCCAAGAAGCCTACTCGAGCAGCAAGGTGCAGAGTACAGAGACGCGCTCCCTGGTCATCTGTAACGGAAAAAATATACAAACAAGGGTGGGTTTGATTAAATCTTGAGTTGGAAGAAGCTTTGCCTTTTCAGTCACAAACAACAAAAAATACAAAGTTGACAGAATTTCCTTTCAAGTTCTTATAGAGCACATGCTATTGAGGAAATAAAGATCCATTTGGCACAAATTTTCAAGAAAAACCCCACTTTTCACGAAAAAGGCACACAGGTTATTAAAATGGAGAGCAATATTTCAGATGTGACAACTATATTTTCGAAGATACAAAGAAACTAATTACAAAACTAAGTGTCCCTATCTCTTCCCCGTGGCTCTATCTCTTACCCCTGAGCTTTAGTGGTTGCATAAAGCCCCATTTCTCAACAACGAATGAACAACCCCTACATGTTTCATTTGGGCTGCAAGGTGTAATGAAGTGGCTCCAATCCCATCTCTTGCATTTACAAACCAGGAAAATCCCCAAGAGCCTGCAACTAGAGTAGACTAGGTAGCTGAGTGAATGGCTTCCAAGCAATTAGTGTGTGCATCGTTTGTTGCATAATGAAAGAAAGTTCTCCTATGCAACGAGTCAAACAACAATATGTTTTCACTAGCTTGTAGAAGCCTCTGAATGCAGGAAGCCTTCCCATACATGTCGACCACCATGAGAGGAGTATGTTTGTTGCGACTCAGGACATGAGGATGCAACAATTCTCACACAAATTCCAAAGCCTTCTCGAGCAACAAGGGCGGTGGCATGCTCCCTGGTCGTCTGTAAGGGAAAAAAACATACTAACAAGAGTGGATTTGTGTAAGGGAAAAAACATACAGACAAGGGTGGATTTGTTTAAATCTTGAGCGATGTGAATCTTGCCTATTCAGTCACAAACAACAAAAATAAAAGTTAACAGAATTTCCTTTCAAAAAAGGAGCCTCCACCATTGTTGGAATGCAGAGAAGAAGGCATTTTCATTGGAGACATTGCAGCTCAGAGCTTGACCTATTTATTACGAAATCTTTCCTGTTGAATCCTCCTAGGAATCAACCCATTGAGAGAGTTCCAACTCATCACCTCTCACCAATTCATCCCGTGGGAAGGATCTAATGCATGACCTCCCAAACATGGGATAATCCTATTATGTCGATGTTGCATGTTGCTCATCTCATTCTACTTCGCTTGGTCACCCAACATGATCCATTTGGAGAACTCTTCCCTGCTCTCCCCAATGTATAAAGGTAGGTTGGTAGTGTTGCAAGCTTTATCTATGCACTCCTATAAAGGGATGCTTTGGAACTCCTAACTATATTCCTCCTACTTCCTTGTGAAGAACTTGAGACATTCCTCTACACTAAACATCTTGATCATTGACTCGACACATATCCCTATGAGCTCCTCAATTTTCATGTTCTTTTGTAAGATGGTGTCTCGGGTTCTCCAGAATCTTTGCTTAAACATCATTAGAAGTGTCTTGAACTGTGGGATATTTCACTAAAATTTCTCTACTAGAAATTCTGGTGCCCTCGTGAATTCCTCTTTATCTGTCTGTACCAAATGCTCAACGATCATAGCTCCAACTTGAACCTTTGACTTATTCTACGAAAATGGATTATCATGCATACTATATGTTTCATGTTATCCCACATGACCATGTGTTTTTATTACTATTGGTTCCACACTTGATTCTCCTTGAATGTCTTCTCCCTAGGCTTTCCCACAAGTGGGGACAATATGTTGTCCACCCTTTTTGGTTGTCAAACATGGATGTACTGGTGGAATGTTATCTAAACCTAATTGCCCATACTCTTTATGGGTTTCTTCCCAGATATCTATGGACTCAACTACATCATTAGGAGGTATTACCTCCTTTCTTTCCCCATGTACTTTGTCAACTTGACTGATTATGATCAGCTTGTCTTGCAAGTTTCCCTGAAAAAATTGTGTTTCTGCTCACCATAAGTACTTGATGGTTTAGATATTTCATATGTTATCCCCTGAAAACTAGTGAACCCAACTATGGATCAATCCTCATGATCTAAAGGAGTCTCTAATTGTTCGTCCCTTGTTTCCCCCTTATCACCTAGACATGAATGGTTAAGGGCCCAAGATCCCTTGCAGATAAATCATAGTCCTCTCCTCCTTAGTTCATTTTTTATGCATATTTTTTTCTTTCTTCCTCCATTAATCCTTCTCAACTCCTTCCTAGTCAACACCATCCTAAGCAATTTTATGTTTTGCCTGACCAACTTCTCGACTAGATCATAGGAAGTTGTTGATACCTTTGGTTCCTTCCTCCAAATGGTCAACAATTTGGATCTTAGTATCTTGCAGAGGTTAGTATCTCCTTCTACGAATAGAGACATAATCTTTTGCATGCTCATTTTGACACAGTCTGGATGAGATGATGTAATGTTGGTGTAAAATCTTTGTAGTAACTGGAAGATTAGTTCTTCGCATTCCAAATTCAGCATAGGGCCGTAGTGGTGATGTTAGAGATATTTTCCTACTGAGACAAGAATCGATTGTGAGCTTGACATCTTCATAAGGATGTTCCCAAAGTTTGGGTTGTATCAATGAAAGCATGGATGGTTTGAGAGCCCAACTGAGTTCTTCCATTCTGGTTGCCTCACTTCAAACGTACATGCATCTAATTCCTCCAACTTTTGAAGGTATATCA
Source organism: Pinus taeda (assembly GCA_000404065.3). Lineage (NCBI taxonomy): Eukaryota > Viridiplantae > Streptophyta > Pinopsida > Pinales > Pinaceae > Pinus > Pinus taeda. The sequence continues at coordinate 29,716 of APFE031692304.1, read as the reverse complement.
TTGACTTCATTCATTGCAGCTCAAATCCAAGTGTGAAGAGCTTAGCCCCTCTTCCTTGTTCTTCCTTCAACTCCCACGGGTACTTCCACTACATAATGACATGGATTCTTTTCAAGAATAGTCTGTTGATTTCACCATTATTTTGGTCTAAGGAGGTATTGGTGGATAAAGGACCATATATTCTCACTAGTTCCTCAAGAAATTTCTACTTGTTTTCCAAAGTCTCCTCAATATGGTCCATCTTTTCAATGTTTCACATACCAAAGTAGGAAAATATGTAGGAATACAGGCCTTCCTAAATATTTCACTTTGACAAATTTGGCCCAAAGATAAATCGAGCTATAATGATTTTTCCCACCTCTTTTTTCTGTTTTAACACAAAATTTTACCCTTCAAAGAAAATGTACCTAGTGATATCTTTCGATCAATTGGTGAAACCCTTGTCCTTCTGCAATTCTTGGCAAATATGGAAGCATTCCCTAGTCTTCCCTTGTCCTCACAATTCTGCTTGACTTCAAATCTTGTGTTAAAATTTTGTAATTTAAAAATGTCCAAAACATGATATCACTACAAACTTTTTACTTACATATTGACATATGCCTCCTCGACTTTTGTTGATGGTAAGAAATATTTTGTCGATAGTTATCTAGATAATTTTTCCCCACTGAAATATCAACCCATATTTTCTATCTCATTGAACATTAATAGTAGACACCATCACCATCAACCAGTCATCGCTTTTCCTTTAAAATCACGCATAGATCTCCCAATGTAGATGCACTATATGCCCAAGTCAAATCCCATGAAAATTATAAACTAAACCTGAGATTTGGGATTTATTCCAGTCACTTGAATATTTATCTCAAATGTCAATTTTAAACCCAGAAATAATTAATTTGCTAACAAGAAAAATTGTGATCAATGAATTTGCTGAAGTAGCAACTGCGTGAGGTCCTAATCAGTTCCAATTTGGGTTCCCATGTATTATCTCATACATGTGGTTTCACATAGGCCCATGGTTTTAGAGACTTCACCACATTGATATTTTGGCTTGCTCTTCCTCAGATTTGGTGTGTATCAGTCTCCCATGTGACCCCTAGTCCTAAATACCCTTCTCAGTCTCATGAAACTCGGTCCTCCAGGAATTATGGAGAATCAGCCTCCAAAAGATAGGTCTTGGCCTTAAATATGTATCATGTCCAAGCTATGGGGAATTCAACCTGCAAACTCAATTTAGCAATTCAGAATTTCGACATTCACCCTTAGACCCTCTCGATGATTATTGTGAGGATTCAAAATGTTTCTAACTTCACATAATGAATTTTGGATGTATGTATCACACTCGCACTTTGATTGCCTATGTGAAGGGTTTATGGTGTTAGCCCCCATAATATCCTAAGGCTGAGAAAGGAGATCAACGGAGATAACCTCAAACCAACCTTTTAGTTTGGAAGCTAGCCCTACCAAATCAGAGAGGGCTCTCTCTATGAACTCAGAACCAATGAATGACTTGAGGAGGAAATATTTTAGGCTAGGTATGCTCAGGTTTAGGGTTAGGTTTTTGTTGGATTAGGAGTAGAGGTCATGGAACTAGGTCAGGTTTCAAAAGATTCAGTTGCAAGGGATATAGAGGAGCAAGGTAGGTATGTTTCACTGATACTTTGAGGTTTTTAAATGTAGTGTAAGGTTGAAGAAAAAAATGTTCAAAATGAGCATGAATATCATGAATTCATTTATCAGAAGATAAATAACATAAACATGAAATTCCTAACAAAACAAAGCTTAAGCTTAAAAACTCTATTTAAAAACTCATAGGAAGATCACTGAAAGAAAAGATATGGAAATAAGGATAACTAATCATTTATTTAAGTGAATTACAGAATAAAAACAATGTCAAAAAATCATACCACAAGAATTCCTAAATAATAGTTGCAACTGGCCTGTTAATTTTTTGTAAAAGGATGATGAATACAAGCTCCAAAGAATTTTACTCTCTGATGTCCAACCCTTCCCTTTAGTTTGATTTGGGTAGATATATACCAAAATAACTCTTTCCCCCTCTCAAGGCTCAAATTCCCTCATGATAGCAACAGTTTACATGATTATCTCTAACCAAACCTAAACCTAGGGAAGTTAGAAACAAACTCCCTAATTAGATCAACTGATTCATTTTGACTTTACAAACATAAGTAAGCATGAATCTATATCAAATTTACATTTTCCAGCTCTTTTACATTTAATTAAATCACATGACTACCTTCAAGGAGTAATTTGACCAACATATTTGACTTTGACTGGAGAAAATCTGAATTCCTGTCTTCCTCGGAAAAACACAGTGAATTCTGGGAAAGGCGCAGTGCGATATGGGAAAAGTGAAATTCCAACTTGGACGACAGTTTTGAGTGAATTCTAGTGGTCCAAATTATGATATGAAGGCATCATTGGAAAGATTAGGATGTATAGTTTTCCATAGAGTCCTTAAGCATGCAAAATGGCCTCTCCAAGGCAAAGAAAAATGAATTCTTCCAAGGTCACTCTAAAAGCGCAGTGCTAGGGTGAAAACAGTGCGAGAATATGGTTTTTTGCAAGTTTTCGACATTTTTCATCCAACCAGACGGCTGACATGGCACAAAAACTAAATGTCTAATACATGAAGGTCACAAGCTATCCAAGTATATAATTTTTTTGTGATTTGGAGGCCATAGGGAAAAGTGTAGTGCGAGGGCAATCCACTTTTCGCTGTGAGAAATTTCCAAAAAATCTAGGTTTTCCACAAAAATAGGGCTCAAGGATGGAGCTATATCTCTCTAAACATAACACTTTTCACAACACGGAGAGGTATTTTTGTTCTTTGGTATGTGATGAACAAAAACCTCCTCCAGGTTTCAACAACACTTTCCGATTTGTTCAAAATCTAAGTTTGACGTTGGTCAAGATTACAAAAGCACAACATGCTCACAAAAAAAGCGTAGAAAAACATTTGGCGAGTGATTTGGAGGCATTCCCAGAGGAATTTGTAAGTTTTAACCTCATACAAAAATTACCTGGATACGAATTCTAAAAATAAAAAATAAACAATGATGAGAGCATAGCACATAGAACAAATATACACAGAGATTTTCGCCTGGATCCCAAAACCAGGACTACTAGATTATTTTTTTATGCTGTTTGTTTCAATGTGACAATACATATATATACATGTCGAAGCATCCATAAATCCAAATCCATTGACCTAGATTAGAACATAATCATAGTTCCCTTGACTGGATCTACAAAATACCATGGACTGAAAACCATCACGCTCAAGACCATGTGCAAAACCCATGTACAAAACCATAGATAGGTCTTCCCACCTAATATAGGGTCCAAAATATTTTCCCCAGGGCACTACCCTAGATGCCATAGATAGAGGCGGGGTGCTGCCCCAGACGGCATAAATGGAGGCGGCGTGCTGCCCCAGATGCCACAGAGGGGGGCTATCGTCCCGCCTCTAACCCCTAATTTAACAACTGGGGCTAGTCGTGGAAATAATATAACACAACCCAATAGATTTTTGCGCTGCAAATGGTATGGGTGGAAATATGAGGATGTCATCTACATAATAGAGTCATCAAGCACTGTAAACACTTGTTCCAAGGCCCCTAAAAAGTCAATCTCCCAAGGCTACTCCAAAAGTGTACCAACTCTCTTGTAGCAACAATATTTCAGGAATTTATCCCAAATAATAAAACTTGTGTATACACGGAAGGATTGTTTTGTTCCTTGGTCTATTATTAACAAAAACCTCTTTCGCATTTCTCAAGTTCATCTTCCTTACTTCAGAAACTAATTTTGAAGTAGAATCGTCCTTGTTTGCAATGTAAACCCTAAAAAATGATAACAAAACTCTATAAATGATGCCAATCGCCTCTGCTGATAACATGAAGTCTATCCCTACTATGGTGGTTTTTTCCCTCCTGAAATTAGTGGCAAAGAGGCTTGCCAACTTAGCATGGCAGCCTAACTCTTGAATCTTTTCACAAAAACTTAGACAACCCATATCCTCAAAGGCTTTCCTAATGAAAGATGAAGCCATGATTTCTTGGAATTTGGTGGGCTCATACCTGATTATCTACATTCCTTTATACTATTTTTATTTATTTATTTATTTTTATTTATTTTATTTTATTTTATTTTATTTATTTTTATTTATTTATTTATTATTTATTTATTTATTATTTTTATTTTATTTTATTTTATTTTATTTATTTATTTATTTATTTTTTTTTTTTTAATTTTTTATTTATTTATATTTATTATTTTATTATTTATTATTTATTTTTTTTCAGTTTCTATGGTCTCTACCTTCATGGTAAAACCCTATCTTAATAGGAGGAATAATTAGGGCTTAACTTGGGAAAACATGGGATTTGGAATAGTCTTGTAAATGGAGGGACATGAAGGGTGTTAGGGTTTGTCTAAATTCTTGGGGAAATTTCGAGGGTAGCGATAGTTGTTAGGGAGCATAGGGAAGTGAAATTTTTTGGAATGAGTTAGGGGAAGGGGTAGAAAGCTTTAAAATACAATCCTAGCCTAGGAAATTGTCAAGAAGCGTAGATAGGCTAGGGTTTATTGAAAAATGAGGGACATGAGGGGAATATGCATGGGAAAATGTAAGAGGAGATAGATGGAGTGTAAATGAGGGTGTTTGAGGATACAACACAGGGCTTTTACCACAAAAATGAAAGAACATGACTAAGATACAAAAAGCACAGCTAAACCCTAGAAGAGGGCGATTCACTGAGCTATATGAGGAAAATGAAGTAAAGGAAGAATGAAGGAGGAGTGAATATATCCCACTTACTTGTTGCTAATGTGTTGGAACCTACATTGATGAAAAAACCCCTTGAAATGACTGATTTTTCTCCCTTAGAAAAAACGCAGCAGTTTGACCAAAAGAGCAACAAGGCTGCCAAAAACGCAACGAGGGAGAGAGAATGACAACTTGGTGGGAAGAAATCGATCCTTTGAGGGTGGAAATGCCCTTTGCTAGTGGAGAGATGTCTCATGAGGGTGAAATTAACAAATGATATGCTTTTTTGGTCTTTTTATATGGTGGGGGTCAATTTTTCTCTTCAATGGTGATGTGTCCCTACCTTGTCTTTTTGCAAAATGATTTAAGATGCTAGTGTAATGCAACTTCAAACTTTATTATGCCTAATTACATCTTGATCAAGATCAAAATGTACATTAGAAATCATTTTAGATCATTTTCCCTGATTACTACTCCCATAATGATGCCATAGGTGATGATATGACTCTTTTTTACCCTTTTTGTGTGACTTGACCCAATAATGACACCTAATGGATTTAAAAACTGATTATTTTTACCTTTGCAAATTGTATTATGAGTGACCATGAGATGATGCCTGAGATGATCATCAAGACACTTTATTGATGACTCATCATAATGAGTGATGGCATGATAAAGATGGCATTTTGACCATGAAATGAAGGGAGTAGTAGCATTCCTAGACATACTAACCACTGACCAAATTTTTATTTGAAAGCCTATTGAAAATATAAAAATTTGACTTGAGACCCTAACAAAAACTTTGTAAGATTACATTTGATCACTGGTGACTTGTAGGACTGACAGACACTAACATTGGCTCCAGCTGGGGATGGCAACTCCTTTAGGAGGTGTTAAGAACAACATAAACCATGCAGCCTTATCCATTGGGAATGAAGTCAAAAATAAAAAACAATACTTGAAACTGAAATGACTTGACACACTAAAAAAACCTAACTTAAATAGAAAATTGGCTACTGTCTGAACTTACTTATGGCAACAGAGCATCGGGATCTTAGGGCCTTCACTTCAGGCTCCAAATCATGATGATAACCACCAACCTACTGAAGAAATATATACAATCATGTGACATGATCCATCTAGTGTAAAAAATATAGCAAATGGTTACTTACTTGAATCATGCTCGTACTTTCCTTGAGTGAGAAGAAAAAATAAAAGCTAGGCGACTCCAAGTGTCCACTGAACATGTGCACATGATTCATAAATACAATAAAACTCATCTACCTTGATGACTGCAACAAATTAGCAAAATGATCTTCAAAAAAATGTGCATTGAGGTTTAGCTCATCCAACAGATTGTAGTTCTTCTCTAGGTATTCTTCATACCATGAATATAAACTTTCATCTTCTTCCTTATTCTCATACAATTCTAACTTGTAGTTGTCCTGATATGACTGCAAGTTTTTGGATGAACTTTGTAGCGAGACTCCTGCTGAACAAGAAAATGAAGTCGGTTGTTTGATCAAGTTTTTATCATCTCTATTTTTAAGTTCATAGTTAGCTAATAGAGAAGCACTTTGACTAAGATATCATCCAAAACATTATCTATTAGATCATGGAGAACCTGAGAAGACTACTGCAACTTGTTATACATTGGTTCCAATGAGACTACATGATTTTCTATCAGCTTGCCATTCTTTGCTTCAGAGACATTATCAAAAATTTTCTTCAAAAACTGAAATGAATCAAAACTTAAATGTACATAATTATCCTGCATCAACTCATAGTATGTTTTAGGTTCTAAGCTTTCATCTATGGTTTGAAGCTCAATGTGTCTCAATGGCCATGATTCTGGAGTGAAAGAAGCTTCCCTATCACAAGTGACACCCTCAACCAATTCACAAGAAGGTTTCCCATTTATACTATTGACAACTCGCTTATCTGCTTGCTTCTAGTTTTCCCTTATTTTTGCAAGTAAGGAAAAAACAAGGGTAAGGAGTCCTGATTAAGAAGTTCATTGTCTTATTCATGCTCAATATCAAAACGGAAAGACTGTTGATTTCTAATCTTGGGAAAGTTTTCTCTCATAAATTGAAATAAAGCAAAACACAAGGGCAAAGACCTTTCACTTACTTTGAAAATTTCTAAATTCTCTTCATTACTATCATGATTGATATGCATAGGATGAGTGCTTTATTTGAGTTGTTGTAATGAAGCTTCTTCCTTCCAAAAACATGTTGTTGATTGCCTTGAAGGGTCATCCTCTGTTTAAACAACATAATCATCATCATACTGATCATACTTGGGTAAATCATCAATATCAGGAGTACCATCAAGCATACAGATTAAATCAGCAGATTGACTCTCCACGAGTTTATCTACAAATCCATTTTCATGACTTTCCATAAATGAATACAGAAAAAAAAATCATTTTGTAATCTATGGTAACTGGGATTAGCTGGAAAATGGTTAAGGCCAGCAACCTCTTCTTCTTCTACAATAAGTGGGACATGGTGTTTTTGAACAACAAGTTCATCTCTCACAGTGATCTTTTGCATTATTTCTTCCATTGTACTTACCAAAATGTCGATCTTCAATTTTGAAGATGTCAAGGACTCCTTCTCTATGTTCTCCCTCTCTTCTGCCTTCAATTTTGACCTTATGACCAACAGATTAGCTTCCACAACTATTGCACAGTCCTGCATTTCTTAGAGTGTTTTAGTGTTCCTTTATTTCAATTGAAACTCTATTTCTAGATCAAAGGAATATGGGTAGTGTAAGAGAGCTAAACTAAGAGGCAATTTTATATCATCTGGCATTGAATGGTATACTTGATTGAACCTTGCTGAAAAGTGTTTCATTGTTTCTCATGGCTGTCTTTTCAAATGATTATATTCTTCTAAAATAAAAAAAGGATTACTCTTGATCACCCATTTATCAAGAAAGACTTTCACAAACTGATGGAAATCGAAAATACTTGTAGTTTTCAAGTTCTTGAACCATTTCTTGGCTTCGCCTTGCAAAGATAGAGAAAAAATATTGATGCTAACATCACGTTCTTCAACCTCAAAAAGGTCAATTTTTTTTTCAAAATTTTAAATTTGTTTTTCAACAGTGATACCATATTCTCCATCAAACCTCGGAAGATATTTGTAATAACTTTCAGGGAAATCATGGAGTATAGGAGGTAAGATGAGTGGCTTGTATCCATCTGGAATTTTACAAGGCGTAGGAGTATGTACAAAAGTTGTAAGATTAGTCTTGATCTCTTGAGGCTCATCAAGTTAAATTTGATCAACACAAGTTTTAGAAGAAGGATTTTAACCAAGATCAAAAGCATAAGGAGAATTTGAATCCACAATTTCGAAAGGAAAGGAATCAAACGTAGGTTTGTGATCTTTTCTCAAGTACATCATACATTGGAAAATATTCTTTACATTCTCGGGAAAAGAGAAGAAATAATTCACAACAAAGAACACGATGTCTTGGATGAAGGTCCAAGTTGAATACTTGATCTTCCATATTGTCCTTTCATTTTTTTGTTGGTAAGTTTCATCCTCCAGCGGAGTCTTTGAATTAAATCTGAAACTGATATGGAGTGCCAAGTGAATGATTTCAGCCTTCATGTGTCTGATAAATGTCCATCATTAGCAATTAGATCTGATCCTTATCGTTCACACCCAGGGAAATGTGATCTTTCGTTCTCGAGTATGGTCACCAAAAATATTAGCCTCCATAATATCCCAAGGTTGAGAAAGGAGATCAATAGAGATAACCTCAAACCAACCTTTTAGTTTGGCAGCTATCCCTACCAAACTAGAGAGAGCCCTCTCTGGTTTGGTAGGGCTAGTTGTCAAACTAAAAGGTTGGCTTTAGGTTACCTATGTCGATCTCCTTTCTTAGCCTTGGGATATTGTGGAGCCTAACATATGGAACCTCTCAATTTTGTGTCCATTATCCAAGAGTTGGTGGCCCTGACCCACACTCGCCTAGATGATGTGTCCACAACCCTCGGCCATAAGACCCACCCAGTTCATATGACACCTCTGCAAAATAATTTCAAGCTCGAGGTACCAACCTTCACAATCGCAATTTCCCTCCAAGTACCTGCCTCCACATATAATGCTTTTAAGACTAAGCCACATAGCCGTCTGTGTACTCCTCTGCAAGTCTTCAATGGCAACTAAGATAATATGCTCTGCTGCTGTGTATGTAGCCTCAAGATATTAGAATTTTGTTTTTAATCTAAATATCATTTCCGATTTTCGACCCACTCACCATGACCAATTGTCAAATGGCGTGGATCTACTGCCTAAAAGATCCTTTGTCCTCCGAGATGCTATGATATTACGGCCTGTTAGGGAAAGAATCAATATGCAAGGAGGAATTATATTTACCTCTTTTATGACCTTAGTGAAATTTGGACAATATTTGAATGAGTCAACCTGCTAAGGATAATTTAAAACTAGATCTTATCTCCTCTTGGTAATACTTGATGTGGTTCTTTCTCCCACAAACACTAGTGCCAAAAATCGACTGCCTCAAAAGATTGTACACAATCACCCACTCAACTGCCAGTAAGAAGAATAGTTTTGCCTTCTGCAATTCAATGTATCATGCAATGGTCAAAGATAAACTCTTCCTATTATGAAAATATGATGAAACTGTAGTAATGTTTTATGGGCTCTCAGAATCCAACGATATTGCAAATGGCCTCACAGCCCTATGATGTGATCATCATAGTTTTGAATTTAATTTTATTTTTCGTTGTCTCCTTCCAGCACTTCCACGGTGGCTGGATCTATTGTAGAATCCTTAAATCCTCTGTTGTGGCTCTGATTCAATGATCTTCTACTTGGTGGTGGACATGAAACCCTTATGTTTTCCACCAGTGATAGATGGGCCCCCAAAATTTACTATGCCTTGCTATCGTTAGTAACAATGATATTTTGTCTACGTTACGATCTCCCATGAAAAGTTTATATATATATATATATATATATATATTATATATTATATTATATATAATATAATACATATACTATATATATCCATAATATATTATATACATATATATACATAGATATATACATATTATATATAGACATATATATATATGTGTGTGTTGTGTGTGTTGTGTGTGTGTATATATATATAATATATATATATATATATATATATATATATATTATATATATCTATATTATATATATATATATATATGATATATATATATATATAACTATAAACTGTAGTAATGTTTTATGGGCTCTCAGAATCCAATGCTATTGCAAATGGCCTGACACCCCTATGGTGTGATCATCATAGTTTTGACTTTAATTTGATTTTGCGTTGACTCCTTCTAGCGCTTCCATAGTGGCCGAATCTACTGTAGAATTTTTAAATCCTCGGCTGTGGCTCTGATTTAGCGACCTTCTACTTGGTGGTGATTGTGCAACCCTTACATTTTCCACCAGTGATAGATGCCCCCCAAAAATATATTGCACCTTGCCACCATTATTAGCGGTGACATTTTGTCTACGTTAGGATCTCCTTGAGGCATATATATATATATATATATATATATATATTATATATATTATTTCATTTTATCCTTAGGTGTGTGACCTTGATCAACCCACGACCCCAGTCAATCCTTCTATGCTATTTGGATTTATGCAAGGGTTTTTAGTCTCCCATTGGTTGTTGCAAGTTGGTGTACATATCACTTGGCCAAACCCAATGTGATCATAATGGCTCCGCTCGGATAACTTGTTATGAAGCTACAAAAAAAGTCAAAACCAATGCCCTCAAAACTAGATAAAAAAAATAAAAACAAACAAACAAATTGATAGATGCGAAACTAGAGGAACAATGACTTTTTTAATTTTTTCTTTCATGAAATCTTTTGCCCAAATCTGGATATAGATCTGTTTCTTCGAACTTGAAGATAGGAAAACTTCCAAATGGAACCAATTAGGGTGATATTAAATATCACCAAAGATGGATATGTTGGCTAGGGTGGGAGTAAATCCCACCAAAGTTCCCTACATAGAACCCTCAGGCTCAAAGGATGCGTAGCTTTGATACCACTATAAGATCCCAAACAATGAAATAATTAATAGATCTATGACATTTCAGTGTTATAATTGAAAATATAAGAAGCGAAACATAGAACAAATGAGATCTTAACGGAAAGGTGAAACCCTTATTTATATAAATATCTAAAAGTAATACATGCCAAAATTATCAATCATGAAATCCCCTTGCTAGATGGCATTCATAGATCGTCAACAAGACTAAAATAAACACTGAAGCACAATTTTGGACCCTAAATGGATCCACTAGAAAATTACACGCATGGGGTTTTCGTCCTTGGGATGAACTAGAATTGGCCTAGCCAAGTTCTCAATAAAACAAAGAATGGATAGATGGACTCAGGATGATCCCTATGCCTATCTCCTACTCCCCCTTAAATAGATTTGAGGGACTTTCTAGAAATCTTATTTTATTATTTTACCTTGAAAAAAGGAGCCAAATACTATGGGCAGATCCCATGGGAAAATACGATGGTAAATACCTTGGGTAGATTTTTTCCATTTTTACCAGATCAACAAAAGGGAATATTACATGAATTTCACATGAAATATAACTCAGAAGTCGATAGAACTAGACTCACGAAGAAAATACTCACATGATTCCAACATCTCCAACTATAAAGATCTAGCTTCTTCTAGGCCTAGGTACCTAATAATCTAAAGTAAAAGGTCATATAAAATTGAAATTCCAAGTTGACTAAGACAAAACCAAAATGTAGCCACAATTTTCTAGTCCCAATTACACCCCTAAGTGCTATATCTCTCATTAGTCGATATTCCTCAATTCATATAAGTACTCATTATACTTGATGCCTTTATTTGATTTTCTGAGTGGGGTCCTCCCCTAGGCTTCATAAGTTCAGAAGGAATCATGATGGAGATTTTGAAATAAAGATATATGGTGTATGACCTCTGTTGGAATATGTCAAGTTAAAGCTTTGAATAGTCTTTGATTTCAACATGCTTTCCCATATGATCAATATTAAAGGATGAGAAAGCTAGTAGGTGTGGCTATAAGAAAAGGTGAAGAAGATATATTGACAAGATGACATGTAGTCTAGATGTATTATTTGGTATATCAATCATATATTTTCTTATTATTCACCTTCTTTTATCATTGAATATTGTTACTTTATTACTATTCACATTATTCCTTATGTAGCTTTTACGATTACCTTCTTGATGGTAGTCTCTATATTATAAATGATACATGGTAAATTTAAAATGATTAAATTTTATATAAACATATACATAAGGTATGATAATCAAATCTCATAACATAATTTATGACACCTTTATATATGATATTCACATTTTGTTGGAGACTCCATACAAATATATTGGAATTGATATTCATCATAAGTTGAATTTGAACTACAATGATGAAAAAAGGATGGATGGATGGTGGAAAGATTATTATAAGATTGAAGACAAGTGCAAATTAGTATACCTTTGGTTGTGGGATAAGAAAAAAAAACTTTCTTGACACTTTCATCACTCATGTTATATTATCTAAATGAGAACTTTGAGGATGCAATATTTCTATAGATTCATGGAGAAGGTGAGTTATAATACAAAAGAATTTTATAACTTTTAATCTTAGTATTAAAGGTAATTCACCCTATCCCATCCTCTTCATAGAATCAACTCTCTACCTCATTAAGTGCATGACAATGGTTAGGTACTTAATGTATACAAACAAGATAAACAACATGGATGACAAGAGACTTTCCATAACGCTGTGAACTCTAGTTTTGTTGTGTACACACAAATTATAACTCAATGACAAAATATCTATTACTCTTATGTTATTAAAACAATAAAAAACTATTTAGCCACTGAGTGAAGGTGTCCTCATGACTCTTTCCTAAACCTTCATAGAAATTAAACCTTTCCCAATGATATGAAACTCCCCACTTTCTAACATTATATCTATCATAATTCACATTAACTATTATTAATATAAAATAATTAAACAATAATAACCTTTCAACCTAAATACAACTTTATCTCTCAATATTAAAGAAGGAAATTATGCATGGTTTATTTTCATAAAAGATCATACACACCATTCCAAATTTAGTTGTGGATTCTCTCTTAACTATCAACTCAAATATAATCCTTATTTCCCTCTTAATCATCAATGTTAAAATAAGAAAGTACACAATTTTTATTTCCTCCAAATGTATTGTTAATTATTAATTGTTTTGGGTTTCTTTTATTGGAACCCTGCTAATTTTATTTTGATGAAATTTTGATCTTTGTTGTTTAAAATGAGTTTTTAATTAGATATACTGATTCAATAGCTTGAAAAATCTTTAGATCATCCAAATTATTAAAAGTTCAGAACTCTTATGATTCCAACAAATCCTTAGTATTTTAGATACATTAAACTAAAAAATACAAAAAAATCCAAAACTTATAAACTTATAACATAGAATATGGCTCTCCGCATACCAAAATATGGAGTGACCATTCAACACAAGTAACACAGATCCACACGGAGCACGGAGAATTCAAAGGAGACACTGTTTCTTCTCCATCAGATCTGACAGTTTTCCCTGGATGGTCAGACACATCCCAGCCTTATTATCACAATGGATGGTCCAAAATATCTATGAATCAATGCAGCATGGAAGGTAGTTGTTGATTGCCAAGGAATACATAGATTGGAAGCTGCAGAATATTTTCTATTTGCACATGGCGACGAGGACACGACGTGGGGGCTCTGAGGGCCTTCTTCCATGCTGAACAGTCAGGTTGTCCAACAACAACACATCTCCTTCCTGCCACGTGAATCTACGCACTCCTCATCCAGTATGCCCTTCAATGCCTCCACTGCTTCACCACCAGGGATATCACTTCCATCGCCCAAACCTAGCCACTGGTTTTTTCTTCTTTCGCCATAGCCGCCTATGGTATTAAACCGGACTTTCCTCCCTCTGTATTCCTCAAACGTTCTAATAGCCTCGAGGGGGCCGAACACGAACTCTGCTGATCCATCTTCGTTGCATTCGAAACTTGAACAGCCCATCACTTCTGCAGCTCTGCTCATCGTTCATTCACACGTCAAACCATGAATTCTGAATTCTGTTTAGCTATTTGTAATAGTCTTCTGAATGTAAACAATGCATCACTAAAACATGCCCATATGGGCCTCTAGATTAACAAAATTGAAAGCTCATAGTTATAGATGAGTATATTGTATTTAGTAGTAGTTTTACATTGTTATCGTTATTGTTTTTATAGATTTCAAGAATATTTTAAAATTAGATATATCGAACTGAGGTTAAAAAGTGAGTAATTCATTAAATGTCAAAATATTTTCAAAACCTAATTTTATTTATTAAATTTCAAAAATCCCAAAAACTAATTTAGCTAGATATATTAGGGTGAAGTCAAAAGGCAACCTCCTATCTACCAAGTTTTAAAATATTCCTACTAGCATTTGTACCAAGTGTTGCAAAGGAAACGCCGTAAGGCATAAATTGAGGAACAATGGCGATATAGGAATAGGCACATCCAAATAAGGCGCAGGTGCAGATATGTAATAGAAATGAAATTCTATAGTTGACCATGGTTAACCATGAATAATACCAGTAGTATGTTGACAAATAATAAGGGTGCTTTTCACTGATAATTTTAATTAGAACTCTGGTAATGTTTTGATGATTTGGATGCAAGCTTATTTTCATTGAAAATTATTTTCAAATCGATAGGATCCAACTTTTTAAATGACACTGATCAATTAAGATTTGCAATTTTAGGAATTAATGTTATGATGATTTCAACCTTTTAAATGAAACTAATCAATTAAGATTTGCAATTTTAGGAACTAATCTTTGGATGATTTGGATGCAAGCTTATTTTCATTGAATTTTTTTTTTCAAATCGATAGCATCCAACTTTTTAAATGAAACTAATCAAATAATATTTGCAATTTTAGGAATTCTCCTCTGTCAAATTTTTATAATATATATTTGATTTAAAACACTATTCACTAATTCCAAGAAAACAAGACCAACAGGTAATTAACTCAATTACTCTATTATGCAGATAAGTGTTTTTCACTAGTAATTATGATTGAAGTTTCATCATGGATTAATGATTTGGGATAAAAAATTTTAACCTCTGGTTGCTTAAAAGCTATGGGGCTCAAATGGATTAGTATTAATTTTGGTGTTTTTAATTAAATTAATATCATATGATGTTGATTAGAAAATGGTCAACTTTCTTTTACATAATATTTTAGATCTCAACTATTTTTTCAGAAACCAACACATTCTTTGTTGTGTGCCATTATAAATTTGAGTTCATAGTAAAATCCAAAGGGTTTGGAAATTTAATGCTTCGGTAAATAATTGATTTCTTTTACCTTAATCACATTATGGAGGATGTTACCATTAAAGAGAATTAGTGCCCTATTTACACAAAGTCTCTTGATTATCACCCTAATCACAGAAAATTCGGTGTTTGGTGTTAGAGAAAATTTAATGCTTTGGTAATTAATTGATTTTTTTACCTTAATCACATTATGGAGGATGTTACCATTAAAGAGAATTAGTGCCCTATTTACACAGCGTCTCTTGATTATCACCCTAATCACATTAAGAAAATTGGGTGTTTGGTGTTCGAGCATCTCTTCGAGTAGAAGATGGAGAATTTTGATTTTGATTATTACCCTTGATGGCATTAGAGAAGATATACAATTCAAACAATTTCAACATTTTAGAAGTTAAAAAGTTTTACTTCAATTTCTGAATCTTGGAGTTTTTAACCAACAAGTCTACAACTGTTTGTAGAATTTATGATCCCAAGGTTGAGATGGATCATTTCTAGTTTGACTACAAGTCAATCTTACTACCTTGTGAAATTAGTATTTATACACATCAAAGTTGATTATCGCTAGATTGATTTGGGTTTTGTTTATGGCATTATCTGTTATAGGCCTGATTCAAGGGTCTTTCTTACAGAGTATTTGCACCGATTTGTGGGATCTTACAGTTTTCCTCACAGAGTGTTTTCACTAATTTGTGGGCTCTTGCCTACTTTTTAAGTGTGTTGGGTTTTATTTTGGGCACTATTTTGATGTTCTTGGGCACAATCTTAAGGGGAATACATTCAGCATCTTTTGGGTTTCATTTTGAGCCATTTTCAGACATCTTATGTTCAAGACATATGGGCTACTTTTCCTGGCTATGATGGATTCAAGGGTCTTGCTCACAGAGTATTTGCATTGATTTGTGGGATCTTATAGTCTTCCTCACAGTATTTTCACTTATTTGTGTTCTCTTACCTGCTTCTCAGTGTGTTGGGTTTTATTTTCTGTACTATTTTGATGTTGTTGGGCACAAGCTCCAGGGGATACATTGAACATCTTTTGGGTTTCGTTTTGAGCCATTTTCAGACTTCATGTGTTCAAGACATATGGGCTACTTCTCTTGGCTGTGATGGAAGAATTTTTAGAGAATTACCTTTGATACCTTCAAAATCATCTATGTCATTTCTTTGGAGGAAAATGTTGTGATTTTGATAACTTCTATGTCATTTCTTTGGAGAAAAATATTCTGATTTTTGAAAACTGATGATAACCTAACCTGCTGACCTATGTCATGCATAATTCCATCATCTTCATGTTTTAATGCCCTGCCTCATCTAACATGGTTACCTATGTTATGCATAATTTCATCTTCTTAATGTTTTTATGCCCTACCTTAGTGCTCCCTCCATGAAGAATCATTTATGTGATTTTTATAAGGTTGCTTTCCCATGACACAAACTTTTAATTTTTATAAAACACGACTTGGTATTTTTTGCCCATTGATGTCCTTGTTCTATCTTCATACCACTGATCCAAAATTGAAAGGGGTGAAGATTAAATATCCAAGATGCAGAAATAGACTAGATAGATTACAAACACTGCACAAAATTTTTAGCAAAACAAGAAGAGTGCATGCCATATATTCGAAATAAGAATAGATTTTCCATTAGTTGGGTGAAATAATATTTGGAATACCAGAATCCCAAAGTTGAGATGGATCATTGCTAGTTTGACTACATGTCAATCTTACTAACTTGTGAAATTAGTATAAATTCACCTCAAAGTTGATTATTGCTAGATTGATTTGGGTTTTATTTAGGACATTATCTGTTATAGGCCTAATTCAAGGGTCTTCCTCACAAAGTATTTGCACTAATTTGTAGGCTCTTACAGGATTTTTATGTGTTGGGTTTTCTTTTCCGTACTATTTTGATGTTGTTGGGCAAAAGCTTCAGGGGATACATTGAGAATCTTTTGGGTTTCGTTTTGAGACATTTTCAGACTTTTTGTGTGTTCAAGGCACATGGGCTACTTTTCCTAGATGTGATGGAAGAGTTTTTGGAGACTGGCCTTTCATACCTTCGAAATCATCTATGTCATTTCTTTGGAGGAAATTATTCTGATTTGATAACCTGTCTTTCATTTCTTTGGAGCAAAATGATTATGTTTCCCTTTATTATTTCATGAATGTGGTGTAATGTTTCCTCCTATTATGGACTTAAATGGTTTATATAAAATTTAAGGAGATTCACTTAATCGGTCTTTTTCTTATCATGAAATATATGAAGATCATTGCCAGAAATGTAGGTATTCTATTTCATGCCAATCCATTTGTTATAAGTCAATTGGCATCTAGCTATCATTGAAAAATGCTTACAACAACATTTCAATGATAAACAAATCTTAGAATGCACATCTTTAATTAATAAATAACAAGATGTCCTTTTTGAACACAACTTCCAACTTTTACTATTCCATTAATGAACAAGGACGCTGCTCAGTAGTAAGTCCCTACTTGTAGATTATGCATGACTTCCCTACTGGCACATTATGCCTGACTTCTTTGAGGATATAAATATAAACAATAAAGACACAAAAAAAACAAAAATATCCCAATACAAAATTAATAAAACAAAGGACAGAAAAGATAAAGAATAACATGGCGAAGCTATAACCTTTGAATTCTCTGCTCTGTTGTATTATCCAAAACATATTGAAGTAAGATGATACTTGATAATTCTTTTCTAAATACTATTAGAAGAGAAATATAACCTACCATGTTTCGATGGAGCTAAAACACATATAAAGTGTATTTGATTGAACAAAAAAATCATAAAACTATTGTAAATGTTTAATATAAAATGAAACAGGACTTTTAGATCATATATTAGATCATATTTATCTAATCTCTAGCATTTTCATTTTTTTGACAAAAAAAATTCACATTTAAGTTATTAATTGTTGAAATGATTACATATAAATGTGCAAATTTGGGAGCTTGAATTCTTGTAGTGGTTACAAACATCCCGGCTGTATTGTACTCGTTTTTGAAAGTGGCTGGTATATTCAAATTGTTGCAAACCAACACTTACGAAAGAGTCTGGATATTTTGAAAGAATTTTTATTTAATTTTTTAGAAGTTTAAATCTATATTATAATAAAAAATTCATCTTAAACCACACAAATAAAAAGAATAAAAATCAACCAATACCAACTAGAATTTTCCACACGTTTAATAATTAAACAATGACAGAGTGAAGGTATCAATGTACGACTACATATTTGTGTCCAAACAAAAAGCAATTACATCAATTGTGTCCATTACTGTTGTTCGCAAATCTTCTTACTACAGTGAAATAAAACAAATTGGCATCTATTCATCTCGTTACCAAATATTCTTGAAATTGGCCATTAAGCAAAAGATAACTTCTGAGACGTAGGTTTCCATGAATGGGGAACTTCAAGATGGTCTCACAGGTGTCAGCGAATTCGGATCTTCAAAGTGGTCGGTGTCAGTGTCATCGGAGCTTCAATGTGGTCTCTCGGGCGTCGGTGTTGACCTATTTGTAAGTTCAGAGAGAATAGTGGGATCCTGGAGTCACTGTCGGCCTATTTGGTGTTAAGAAGATAGAGTGATGTTTTTAAATTTTAAAAACATAAAACAGAGATTTGAAGAAATTGTGATGGGTTTGAGGCGGAGGAATTGTTGTACGGTTAAAAGTGGTTGGGGTAAAAAAATTTCAAAAAACTTTGTAGAGACAGTGTTTGAATCATGTTTTTATGGTGGAAATAAATTTAGAACCATCAAAAACGTTTACGACATCTAAATTTTTAAAATTTAACAACTATAATTTAGATTTACAAAAATCCTAGAAAATTTTCTAATTTCTCCCACTAATAAAACAACTACAATTATTACTAACATAAAACAATTTCATTTTATACCGAAGAAATTGTTACCAGCGTAGAACAATTTCTATACCAGTGGCATGTAGAGCTAAAAGAGGATTGTGTCTTATATATTAGATACAAGCAAGTGTACCTGTAAAGTAAGGTTGATAAATTTTTTATGATGTTATTCATTGCATTGCTCTTACTATATATGTTACTTTCATCATTTATATAATAGGTAAAAATAAAAACAATGTGTAGCCTTTCAAGTTTTGCACGATGAATATATACTACGCAAATTATACTTTTCCGTTACAATTTTATTAGGTAAAATCCGAGGGAAATATTTATTCTTAGTAAAGAAATTCAGCAATGGGACAATTAATAATGAATTGATTAAATAGTTTAGGATTATAATTATTAAAAATTAATATCACTAAATAAATAATAGAAATAAAAGAATTTGCAATTTGAATTTTATAATATATATTTTTTCTTATAATATAAATTGTATTTATTTTTATTGTTGTTGGTCTTAGTGAACAATAAATAATGAGTTGGTTACATTGTTTAGGATTATACTTATAAATAAATAATGAGTTGGTTAAATTGTTTAGGATTATAATTATAAAAAATCAAGTACTACAATATGAAATTAATATTTGCAATTTGAATTTCTATAATATATATTCTTTTATAATTTAAATTCAAAATTGTATTTTTATTTTAATGATGTTTGTCACATTTTCATAGTTATATTGGATAGATTTTAATGTTTGGAAAGTAAATAATTTTAATCATTATACTTTCACTGTTAATTTAAATATGTTTATGTAATGGATAAATAATAAATGATTTTTTTTTATTATACTCAAATTATTCATCACATCACATAAAATTATAGGGAAAACATTATAGATGGTAAAGGAATTTAATAGTAAGGTAACCAATAATTAATAATGGTGTAAGTTATTATCACAATATATAATTAAAGGAAAAATCTCACATCAATTGTAAGATACCAAACAACAAAATAATTAATAGATCTATGACATTTCATTGTTATAATTGTAAAGCTAAGAAGTGAAACACAGAACACACGGGATCTTAAAAGAAAGGTACAACTCTTATTTATATTATTATCTAAAAGTAATACATGCCAGAATGACCAACCATGAAATCCCCTTACGAGATGGCATGCACAGATGCTCAACAAGATTAAACTAAACACTAAAGCATAATCATGGACCTTGAATGGATCCACCAGACAATTACACCCACAAGGTTTCCATCCTTGGTATCAACTAAAATTGACCTCACCAAGTTCTCAATAAAAGACAAATGGATAGATGGACTCAAGATGATCCCTATGCCTATTTCCTACACCCCTCCCAGTACCCCCACCCCTTAAATAGGCTTGAGGGACTCTCTAGAAATATTATTTTACTATTTTCCCTCGAAAAAACAAGGCAAATACTATGGGCAGATCCCATGGGAATATAGCATGGTAAATACCATGGGTAGATTTTGTTCATTTTGACCACATTAAGGAAAGGGAATATTAAAAATCCTCTCACCCAAAGATTTCTTGCCCTCAAGCAATCCAATTCTATCCACAATAACAACATTTGTACATTGATACTAGGATCTCATAGAAACTAGTATGCTATCTGACGCCTCCATGCTAAATGATCCTGAATGGATTCTTCAATCCCCGATCCCAAACAATCCTTCAACCAAACCTATTCCCAATAGATTCACCTAGACCCTAATGCCACCTAAGCCCTGCGACATGTGGGTTATGATACCATCTCAACCATCCATCACTACCTATGCCCAATGTCACATGGTTCGGGTTCAAATTTGAGTTTGACTACAATTAAGTTTGATTCGAGTTTGAATTTTTTGATAAGATTCATATGAGGTGTTTGATCAATTTAGAGTGTCCTAAATTGCTGCATTTAATTATCAATCCAGGATTCATAAGCTGACGAAGTGTGGTGCAATATGTGCAAGATAACCTATTTCTTACTTTTGTCGTTTTTTATTTTTATGTTTTGGGGGTTTTTATCTTCGCTGATTTCCTAATGTGAGATGGAAATTCTAAAAGACAAGTATGGATATAAATGTTCAAGGCAATGATGTCCTTTATATTGATTTCCAAAACTTCAAACTTTCAAAAAGGTTTTACAACATGCAATGATGAAGTTAATTCCTAAAAGAAAATGAAAATATGCCACTATTCTAATCAAACAAACAGTGAACTATTTATCATGGAACCATTATCCATGCTACTGTCTAAATATAAAAGAAACTGTACTGAAAGAAATCCAAAAATTGCAAGCAAAGTAAAGCTAAAATCAAATTACATCAATTCATACTCTGACCCCTCGCCATTAGTTTCGCTATCGCTTTCGGAGGTAATCATAAACAACTTGAGCAATCTGATATCTAATTTGTAGGAAATAAGCTAATATCAAATTACACACTCATACTTCAATCCCTCACCATTAGTCTCACTATGGCTTTCGGAGGTAACTAAAAATGACATGAGCAATTCAATAATTGACTTGCAGAAAAATAAACTAATATCAAACTACACACTCATACTTCAATCCTTCACCACTAGTCTTGCTAGGGCTTTCGGAGGTAACTGAAAATGACATGAGCAACTCAATAACTAACTTGCAGAAAAATAAACTAATATCATACTACACATTCATACTTCAATCCCTCACCATTAGTCTCATTATGGCTTTCGGAGGTAACTGAAAATGACATGAGCAATTCAATATCTAAACTAACTAATAAAGCCAGTGAATAGAACTGAAATAAACAAAACAGTGCTGGAGTTAAAAACTAAGAAAAATAAATCAACAGAAAGATAAGACTATTTCCATGTCATTAGTCATTGTAAAACTATGTGCAAATGCCCGGGCTCCCTACTGTAATCTGGAATAAAGACACTGATCAGTTAATAGCATTATAAAAGCATGTAAAATTATGGACAAAAATAAAATGTGAATACCATATACACGTGAATGATTATGGCATAAGGAACATAAAGAAATAAAGCATGAAAATATACAGCAATAAACAAAACCTCGGTGTGTACAGGGGCCCTCTGCACAACCTCGGGCAGTCAGCTATCAACCACGAATTGAGCTTATAAATAGAGTCTTCTCATGTATTCAAAATGCAGTCATAACATAGAAATAAAGTCACTGCACAGAGGGATCGTTAACAGTCAAAATTACATTATAAAAGCTAGCTACTATGCATATGAGAATGCATTATTTATAACAGAAGATGACATAACTACTTTCCTACAATCTGCGCTGATAAGAGACACATGAATAACCACATCCAGGAATCTAGCATTATGGCTGTTGTGAAGATTAAATATTTAGAGGGTGGTTGTTGGATTCGGCTTATGGAGCAGTCCACAGGTGTTGATATGTCCCCTGAGATTTAGGAACGGGCATGCAAGTCTTCATGTGGTGAGAAACGGAGTTCTGTCACCCTAGGACTCTTAGGTTGACCACCGCTTGACTACCTTTGACTACGGCCTTCTTTGGTGAATTCGACTGAGCCAATACGACTCGGTCCATATCCATGTCATTTCCAATTTGCCCATGTGGCTTGATTTTCTTGAAGACACCTGCAATATAGACTTTAAAAAAATGGCTGCGGAAAGTTGAAGCAGCTGCGGAAAGTGACAAGATTCCATAGCTCAATGAGCAAAAATCTAATTCAAACAGAAGACACAAAACATAGTTAAAAACCACTTTAAATGCTCTTTTATGATTAATAAGAAATAAAGTTGATGACTTAGGAGGTCCAAGTAAATGGAAAAAGTATAGAAAGGTGTATAGGAAAGATGCAAGTTTGGAACTCAACATACCCCCACTGTGAAGGTATTGCATGTCCCAATGCAACCAAAATTTTGATCACCCTCCTTCAATTCATATGCTCTGATACCTTTGCCAGTACATTCAGTCCTCTTCTCCTCTTTTTTGGTGCTGCTAACATCCTGGGCTTCTTCATCAAGCATCTAAATTTGAGATTAATCGGTGCTCTACTTATCTTCTTGCATTTCTTCTTCAATTTCCTATTCTTTTTGTGCCACAGTCCTAGATGTAACATAGTGTTGTCATGAATGATCTTGTCCAATTTTCTTTGCTCCTTTAATGTTTCATTTTCATTTTTAATATGTCTATTTAAAACCTCAAACTTAAAGACTTATTGTTTCAATGATTGGACTAGAGCTTCTTGTGTTGTGTGAGGCTGAGAGAAGCCGTAGTCAAATCAACCACATTCTATAATTACAGGTGGAATATCAAAGTATAGCCGAACACGAGTGAAGACCTGAGGCTTCATTATGAGGCCGTTTAAAAATGAATGGAAGGATTATGGGGGAATCGTATAGAGATCATGGAACGATTAGGAGTTATCAATGCAATCATTGCATATAATAGCGCTATGGTTTATAATTATGTAAAAATGTGCTTGAATGCCATTTGAAATGAATTTCTACTCATACCTTGGAATTCTTGCCATTTTTCATTAGTCTTCAATAAGTTGCTCCTCGTTGATGCTTTTGAATGCCTCATGACTTCATAGTATGTCCTCATACCTGCATTTGATTTCATGATTGTTGAACTAACATCTGAGTGTAATTTTTTTTGAAAAACAAAGTGGTGGCTGCAGAAACTACTTCTGGCTGCGGAAACTAGTGTCAGCTGCGGAAACTGACACAACAATTATTTGGGTGAATGGAGATGGATAGATGATAACTAACTGAATGAAAATGGTCATGAAAGAAAATTTGTATTGGTGAAATGAAATGAAATAGA
>APFE031692301.1:0-27743 GCA_000404065.3 Pinus taeda | reverse complement strand
TAATGTAAAGGAGGTTTCCCCCTCGAAGAGGCTGAATTCTAAGGCATTGATCTATCTTTTCTATCTTTTTTGAGCTGGTTTCATAACATTTGGTATCAGAGCTTTGGATTCTAGGGTTTCGCTCCTCTAAACAGGTCATCGTCGAATTTTCGCTATAACTTTTTTTCTGTGATGTTGCAGAAGTCGCAAAAAAAAACCCATTTGAGAAGAAATCGCTCTGAATCTTGGGTCCAAATTTCAGATCTTTTCGCGCTATATTTGCGGAGATATGATCTGAGGAAGTTGGTCTTTTTGCAGACTCTTGAATTACATTCCAAACAGGTGACCTGGTGAAAATCGTCATAACTTTCTCTCTGGGGTTCAGATTGAAATTTCGTAAGAAGGTATAGAAAGAGGACGGACTGTAGTTTCGGGTATGCATTTTTCAGATCCAAAGGTCGAAACAGTGACTCGTGGCATGTCGTACAAGTCCTCTCTACTGAACTAGTCTATAATCAAGTCTTTGTGGGAGATTTTGCATAACTCTTCCTTAGAGAATCAAATTTGGGTCAGACTTGTGGCATTCGAAAGAGGACACAAAGGGCTACTACAGGTCATAGTTTCAGAACTTAAAGATCTGAAAGTAAAAAGCTACCGTCATTTCAAGATCGAGCTCCTAAAATCAAGAAAAAGCAAGATGAGGAAGTTTGATGGCAAGGATCCGGTAAATTGGATACGTTAGATGGAGCAATATTTTGATCTACATGGTGTACCACTGTTACAGAAGGTATGTATTGCATCTTCATATTTGGAACCAGATCAATTTTTATGGTATAAAGAGCTTTGTTCTCATAAACGACTTGTTACGTGGTCAATTCTCACAGAGGAAATGATAGCACATTATCAGGATACAAAGAGCAACACCTTCTTTAGAGCAACACCACAACAATTGGAAAGAGTAAAAGGGCTTTGTGACATACTAGAAAGTAAAATTATGGCAACAATGAATTCTACCCCTCACAGCTATCAAGATGGAAGTGTTGTTTCTCCTATCCTTCCACAACCTATAAGGGTTACACCACAACAATTGGAAGAAAAAAGAGAAAAAGGGCTTTGTTACAATTATGATAGCAAATGCACTAAAGGTCATAAGTGTGCTAAGAAGAAATTATTTTACATAGAATATGAAGAGGAGGAAGAAAACGATCAAGAAACATCAAAAGAAGAGGATATAAGCCAGGACCCCACCCAGAGAAAGAAGAAATGAATCAGACCATATCTTGTAAAGCATTGGCAAGAATTACCACTCCTCAAACTCTCAAGATAGAAGGACATATCAGAAGAAAAAGGTGCAAGAAGTGAAAGATCACATCGAGAAAGAAGAAATGAATCCAACCATATCTTGTAATTCATTGGTCGAAATTACCCCTCCTCAAACTATCAAGATAGAAGATCACATCGAGCATCAAGAAATGAATCCGACCATATCTTGTAAAGGATCGGAAGAAATTATCACTACTCAAACTCTAGACATAGAAGGACATATCAAGAAGAAAAAGGTTCAAGCAGTGAAAGATCACATCGAGCATCAACAACAAGTTCTCCAACTTTTAAAGGATAATGCCACTTCGGTGCAAAATCAAACGAAACAACAGGTAGATCAACATCGTAGTGAAAAATGTTTTGATGTAGGTGATTGGGTATTTTTACTGTTACATCTCAAGCAAGCTATTTATGAGAAGGAAATGTTGGCAATACTACATGCACTTAAAAAACAACGACCTTACCGAATGGGACAACTCTTCAAGGATGAGGATGTGGAAGCATTCTTTTGTGCTATTTCTATTATCCAACCAAATTCGATAAACGAAGCAAGGGATGAATGGAAGAAGGTCGAAGAAGTATGGCCATTTATTCAAAAGTTGCAAAAGATCCTAATTCAAACAATATTGCCAGAAATTGAAGAGGACGGAAAAATCATATTGGAACCTGGAGCAGTCACAGAAACAAGAACCCGACAGCTACGAAAAGATCAATTTCAGAGTATCTCATCAAGTGGAAGAACTTACCAGCTGAAGATTCCACATGGGAGGATAAGAATTTTACACGGAAGCATCAAGAACTACTCAAGCGTTGAGGACAACGCTTTTTGAAGGAGAGGGGCATGTTAGACCCCTATACTACTAGTGTAACCCCATATTGTTATTAGTATAACCCACTTATTATATTGATGTACCCATGCAGTGCCCATATTGTTACTATTGTGCCCCATAGAAGCCCATCATTGTTATTATTGTGCCCTTACATTATTATTGTTATGTCGCCTCTGATTATGTTAGGACCCCTTAGACTCCTATATATAGAAAGGAGGTATTTTCATTTGTATCATCCAAGAATTTTTCATTTATGTAATGTAAAGGAGGTTGCCCCCTCAAAGAGGCTGAATTCTAAGGCGTTGATCTATCTTTTTTGAGCTGGTTTCATAACATAAGGTCCTCTATGAAGAGAGGAATAACAAATTGCAAGGAGAAAGTTCCAAACCTCCCAATGGAGAAGGTTATTCTGCAAAAGGTAATGGAAAAGGAGGTAATGGGAATGGAGACAAACCTCCACCCTCCCCACCATCTTCTCCATCTTATTCTCCACAAGCATATTCACACACTTCCACTAATACAAATGTTACTCATACTCATCATCATTCTTCAAAAGGAACTAGTAGATCACCTTTTCTAAAACTTGATATTAAACTCGTGTTGCACGTGTATAATGTTGAAGTGAATGCAAACAAGATTGATAATTGGATTCATCAGTTGGAGGTCTATTATAGGATTCAAAACCTTCAAGAGGATGATATCAAAATTTAGTTGGATTCATTGAGAATGGAGGGTGCAATACTCATTTGGTGGGAAGCAAGGACTCAAGATGAGATAAAAAAACATGGTAAGATATCTATTACTTGGTCTGATTTCATTGCTGCTATAAAAAGACAATTCTACCCTTTAACTCATATGAATTGGCTTATCATGAATTGGCGAAATTTCCGATAGTTAAAAGTTCAAAATGCGCAAGAGTATACTTAGGAGTTTAGGAGAAGATCTCTTATGCTAGGAGTTGACTTGGAGTCACAAGATACTTTGTTTAAATACATAGGAGGTTTGCATAGCTATCTATGACACACCATTCTTATGTTTAATCCCACGAATATTGATGAGGTCTGTGTTCAATCTACATATCCGAAGCAAGAGGGAAAAATGTACAAGAAGAAGCCATTCTAGAGTGTGAAAAAGGAAAGAAATCTAAAGGAAAGCAAAAGAAAAATGCTTCTGTTAAGAAAGAAGGGGAGAAACCCATGTGTAAGAATTGTTCCAAAAAGGGCCATGATGAAGGGCATTGTTGGAAGCTTCATCCTAAATTAAGACTAAAAAAATTTAACAATAAAGGGAAACAAAACACAAATATTGTTGTACAACAAGACTTGGGTTCCAACTCAAGTGATGAAACAAAGATTGCAACCAAAATTACTAAAGGAAAAGCCGTGGAAAAAACGAGCAAAGAGGAAGTCGTGCAAGCACCAGTGCAACAAATAACTACAACAACACTTCAAATGAAGAAAATAAAATTGAGTTGTTCCATACCAGAGTTATTTCCAAACACACCAAGATTGATACACTGTTTGACAGTGGATCCCAGGTAAATTTAATTTCTACAGACTTGGTCAATAAGTTGAATTTGGAAACCTGCATGCCTCATCATAAACCGTATCCAATGGGTTGAATAACCAAGGATGCAAATCTTCAGGTCACAAGGAAATGTGTTTTTAGGTTTGCTATTACCACCAATTTCGTTGATGAAGTCGAATTAGATGTAGTGCGGCTAGATATTTCTGGAATTGTGTTGGGAAGCCCATATCTGTATGACTAGAAAGCCATTTTCCATAGATTTGGGAACAAAATCATTTGTTCAAAGATGGAGTGGAGTATATTGTGAGAGCCCATCGTAGAAAGCTGAATCTGTCTTTAGAAAGCACAGGGAAAATGAAGCGTCTGGTCAATTCCAGCAAGAATCTCGTGTTGCTTATGATCAAGCAGAAGAATGACACGGAGCATGAATCCTTTGCAGGCTGTGATGTGAAGCCGAAAGATGACTTGGTTGATATGGTCAATCAATATGGAGATGTGTTTTAAGAGCCGAAGGGATTTCCACCAAAAAGAGGAATTCAACACGAAATTTAGATACAACAAGATTGTCCACTCCCAAATATCGGTATATATCAAATGTCAATTCTGGAAAATTTAGAAATTAAGAAACAAGTCCAAGAATTGTTAGATAAAGGTGTAATTCATCTCTCTACTTAGGCATGTGGTTCACCGATTGTTTTGGTACCCAAGAAAGATGGAACCTGGCACATGTGTGTAGATTATCGAGATTTGAATAAAATTACCATAAAGAATCGATACCCACTACCCAAAATAGATGATTTGCTAGATCAGTTGAAGAATGAAAAATATTTCACTAAATTCGACTTGAGAAGTGGATATCATCAAGTTAGAATAACTGAGGAGGATATTTAGAACACTGCTTTTAAAACCAAACAAGGATTGTTTGAGTGGTTGGTTATGCCTTTCGGACATTGCAACGCTCCAACTACATTCATGAGAGTTATGAATGACATTTTAAGATCCTTTCTTGATGAGTTTGTAATTGTCTATTTATATGATATATTTATATTCAACAAATCATGAGAAGAGCATGTCAAGCATGTGAGGAAAGTGTTGGATGTCTTGAAAAAAGAACAGTTATTTCTGAAGATGTCTAAATGTGAATTCGAGAAAAATTCCTTAGTGTATTTTGGCCACATAGTTGGAGGAGGTGAGCTAAAGCTTGACCCCTCTAAAGTTTCGGTCATTGTGAATTGGCCAATACCCAAATCAGTCATAGAAGTAAGGAGTTTTCTAGGAGCAGTGCAGTATTAGAGGAAGTTCATTACCAATTTCTCTTCCATAGCAACTCCACTACATGCTTTGACTAGTGTGAAGGTTGTCTTCTAGTGGGGAGGCAAGCAACAAAAAGCATTCGATGCTTTAAAACAAAATATCAGTTGAACCCCATTTTTAGCATTGTCGGATTTGAAGCAACCGTTTGAAATACAAAAAGATGCAAGTGACTACGCCATGGGTGTAGTTCTTTTACAACAGGGTAAGCCCATTACATTTCATTATGATATTTTTAATGATGTTGTTATTAACTATCCTACATATGATAAATACCTTTACGCATTGGTACAAAGTGTGAAGAAATGGAAGCATTACTTAAGGGGAAAAGAAACCATTATTCACACCGATCATCAACCTTTGCAATATCTGCAATCTCAAACAAAATTGCAACAATCAAGGCACTTTCGTTGGATGGCATTTTTACATCAATTCCACTTGGTAATCAGGTACAATAAAGGTATTTATAACAAAGTTCCTGATATAATTTCAAGACCAGTTGTTAATGTAGCCATTTTACTCAAGAATTATTCTGTTTTTCCTGAAAGTTATGTTGAACAATACACACATGATGCTGACTTTCAAGAGGTATATTCAAACTTGAGTCAAGACCACCAAGTTGAGGAATTATACTACCATGTACATGATAATCTATTGTATCATTTTGGAAAACTTTGTGTTCCACAAGAAGAGAGTAAATGACAAGGGAAGCACACACTTCTCTTATTGTTGGACATTTAAGTGTAAGTAAAACAATGGAAAACCTTCAGAGGTATTTTTATTGGCCTCATACGCTTGAAAATGTGTCACATTTTATCAGTGGTTTTTCATTATGTGTAGTCAGTAAGCCTAGTAATAGGAAACTAGGATTGTACACACCACTTCCAGTGCCTTCACGTCCATGGGAGAGTGTTTCTATGGATTTTGTAGGAGGTCTTCCTTTATCAAGAAAAGGTCATGATTATTTGTACGTAGTTATGGATAGGTTCAACAAGATGTGCATATTAATGCCTTGTAAAAAACAAATTACAACTGAACAAATAGCTCAAATTTTTATTCCAAAATGTATGGGTTCATTTTGGATTACCTACTCCTATTGTAAGTGATCGTGATTCCCAATTTGTTGGGAATTTTTGGTCAAATTTATGGAATTTGATGGACACCAAGTTGAAGAAACTACAACCTTTCATCCACAAACAAATGGTTAAACTGAAGTGGTTAACATGACAGTTTTATGAAACCAACTCACAAAAAGATAGAAAATATAGATAAACGCCTTCAAAATAAGCCTCTTTGAGGGGGTAACCTCCTTTACATTACGCAAATGAACAATTATTGGATGATACAAATGACAATACCTCCTTTCTATATGTAGGAGTCTAAGTGGTCATAATCAGAGGCGAGATAACAATAACAATGTAAGGGCACAATAATAATAATAGTGGGCTTCTATGGGGCACAATAATAACAATATGGGCACAAAAATATAATAAGGGTGTTGTAATAATAACAATAAGGAGTTACACTAGTAGTATAGGGACCTAACATGCCCCTCTCCTTCAAAAAGTGTTGTCCTCAATGCTTGAGTAGTTCTTGATGCTTCTGTATAAAATTCTTGTCCTCTAATGTAGAATCTTCAGATGATAAGTTCTTCCACTTGATGAGATACTCTGAAATTGATCGATTTCGTAGTTGTCAGGTTCTTATTTTTGTGACTGCTCCAGGTTCCAATACGATTTTTCCTTCCTCGTCAAGTTCTAGCAATATTGTTTGAACTAGGATCTTCTACAACTTTTGAATGAGTGGCCACACTTCTTCACCCTTCTTCCATTCATCCCTTGCCTCATTTATCCAATCTGGTTGGATAAGAGAAATAGAACAAAACAATGCTTCCACATCCTCATCTTTCTTGAGAGTGCATCTGCAACAACATTTTGCTTCCCATTTTTGTAGATGATTTCAAAGTCATAACCCAACATATTTGTGACCCATTTTTTTTGTTCTTCTAAAGATAATCTTTGTTCTAAAAAGTATTTAAGACTCCCATGATCCATTTTTACCTTGAAGTGTCTTCCCATTAGGTAAGGTCACCATTTCTTAAGTGCATGTAGTATTGCCAACATTTCCTTCTCATAAATAGCTTGCTTGAGATGTAGCCATAAAAATACCCAATCGCCTACGTCAAAACTTCTTCACTGTGATGTTGATCTACCTGTTGTTTCATTCGATTCTGCACCAAAGCGTCATTATCCTTTAAAAGTTGGAGAACTTGTTGTTGATGCTCGATGTGATCTTTCATTGCTTAAATATTTTTCTTCTTGATATGTCCTTCTATCTTTAGAGTTTGAGGAGTGGTAATTGATTCCAATGCATTATAAGATATGGTCAGATTCATTTCTTGATGCTTGATGTGATCTTTCACTTCTTGAACATTTTTCTTCTTGATATGTCCTTCTATCTTGATAGTTTGAGGATTGGTAATTCCCGCGAATGCATTACAAGATATGGTCGGATTCATTTCTTCTTTGTCGATGTGATCTTTCACTTATTGAATCTTTTTCTTCTTGATATCTCTTTCTATCTTGAGAGTTTGAGGAGTGGTAATTCTTGCCAATGCTTTACAAAATATGGTCAGATTCATTTCTTCTTTCTCTGGGGTTGGCTCCTGGTGTATATCCTCTTCTTTTGATGTTTCTTGATCCTTTTCTTCCTCCTCTTCATAATCAGTGTAAAATAATTTCTTCTCAACACACTTATGACCTTTAGTGTATTTTCTATCACAATTGTAACAAAACCCTTTTTCTGTTTTTTCTTCCAATTGTTGTGGTGTAAACCTTGTAGGTTGATCCGGGTTCGGGTGTGACGAAGGACCCTTCCAAGACCTTTTACTTCTGTGATGTGTTAGATTGCATTTTTAAAAGAACATAAATGAATACATTTGCATGCTATAAAGAAGAGGAACATGACAATCATCAACAAATGAAAACATAAGCCATTGATAACGGAGTTCGTCCAGGAGGGACTACGTCTCCGAGCCCCGTTGTCAAGATGATGTGGGCCGTTGCATTAAGTGCTGTTAATAGTGATGATGTATATAAGAGATGACGTCACTATCATACAAGGAAAATGCCCTCACGCAGGAGTGGCTCCAAGAGATTTTTTTCTATAGGAACTCTCAATCAAAAGGACTCTTATCAGTATGACATAAACTCATGCATGATGATAATGAGCATCCCGCCAGCATGGCATAAAAGGGATCTCAATGCAAACATGCATGGCGACACATGAGTATCCCATCAACATAACAACAAAGGGATCTCAAACAAAACATGATGAATCATGACAACAAGTACATCTCGCAAATTATTCCATGTCACATCAAGCAGGAATCGTGAAAACAAGTACGAAACAAGATCCCACATCAAACATAAAATAGGGATCTGTGCATCACAATGCATAACAAAAGAAGTACATGAACACATTGCATATACCTCACATCCTGAGGCCATATGAAGAAAAGTATGTCAAACTACTGAAGTTGGTCGTACCATCAATCTCGCGACGCCGAATCTCATGGAATGACTACTCACATGTTGAATGCTGACACCTGCACTCCACTTAGAAAAGTGGCCAAAAAATGAAATGAGAAAAGGGAAAATATGAATACGCCATCAGATTTGTGGCGTCGAATAGTGCAAAATCGACAGTCAAATTTCTGAATTCTAAGAAAGTGGAAATCTGGGGCTCAAGGAATCGTTTATATTCCCCATAGATTTTCTGCAAATCAGCTGCTCAGATCAGGAAACTAACTGCACCATCGAGTTTGTGTTGCTGAGAGGTGTAAGATCGACATAAATTTTGTCTAGTTTGGACACTACAAAAATTTCACCCTCCTGGAAATTTCGCTCAATCATGGTTCCACCCTGCAATAAATTAATTAGAAAATTATTGCCTCAATTTCCATGTGTGCTCCTGCTCCTTCTCCTCCATCCTTGGGCGCACTGATGAAATGAAGGTTAATATAAATTTCTGGGTGGAGTTTTTCAAAAATTTTGTTTAGAGGATTGGTTAGTGCAATGGTGAAAAATAGAATTTAGTTGAGGAAGGGTCGAGTGGTCAAACCCCACCCCTCCCATTTTAATACATTATGGTTTTTTTTAAACAACCTGCAAATATTGTTTTGGGGGGTTAGGCCTACATTGGGTGGCCTGCCCCATAATCCTCCTTTATTCCATTGTATTAAATGGTGGCATACATTTAAATGAGCGTGTTTGTTACGTTGTTGAGTTGACCATTACAGGGGTGGTTGGTACATGGTACATGGGGCCGCCACATGGTGGCGGGCCAGCCCACGTGGCTGGCGTGGGCTCGGTACCCACCGAACTCCAATTTATATGGCATATGGTAGAGTTAATGGGGTGTGGGCTGGGTCCATCGGAGGTGGCCCGCCCACCCCCTTAATATATATTTAATGTTGCAATATGGTTATGGTGGGTTGAACCGATGGGGTCCATGGCCTGTTGGCCTTTTAATAATTATATTTTTTGTAATGTCGTTTTGGGGTGGCAAGGGTGGTGGCCTGCCACCACATTTTCGTTTTTAAGCAATTAGGAATTTTTGAAAATTCGAAAAATGACCTAGGGGAACAAATTAAACAGGCCATAAATTCGCCTGGAATCTAGCCTAGGTTGGCTGGAATTCGTTGGCCGGATTTTGTCCAAATTGCTGCCTCCTTAAGCCTGCCTAGTGAGCAAAAGTCAACCAAATTTTGACTGGCTCGTTCTCCCTCATACGATCTCAGATTGACGAACCGTTCACACCACCATGATCAGGACGACGAGATCTACGCTCTAGGCCTAGCTCGAAAGCATTCCGATCACTTTGATTTTTGAGCTTCCATAAGCCCTTTTTGTCCTGTGTGTGTCCCTAGAGCCACCTGGATCATAGGTTATGGAAGGATAGGAGAAAAACACTTCCGTAATTATAGTTGTGAGTGGTGGGATTCCTTGTTTCCATAATTCCTCTTTCAATTTTTCTTGCCAACCTGAATGCCTTCTCCTACAAATTAGGTTCCCAAAGATGAACCTCATGTTGAATTTTATCCTTTAAAGTCCCTATGAATACATCAATCCTTTGCTTCTCTAGAATATTCTTTACCTTTATATTCAATTTTTGAAATTCATCAATGTGCTCTGCCACTAAACCCTTTTGTTTGAGATTTATCATTTGGCTAAAGAAGGTATTTCTCTTTGTATCCTCATAATGTACTATCATTTCCTTCATGAAAATTGAACACGTGACAAGTGATTTACAAGAACAAATCCATTCATACCATAAAAATTAATTCAGTTCTAAATATAAAGATGTAATATGTACCTTTTGTAACGATTGCACCTCATCTAGATCAAAATATTGCTCTATATGTAGTATCTAATTTACCGAATCCTTGCCATCAAACTTCCTCATATCGTCTTTTCTTAATTTTAGGAGATCGATATTGAAATGGCTATAACTCTATAATTTTGGATCTCCTAATTCTAAAGTTGCAAACTGTGGTAGCCCTCTGTGTCCTCTTTCTAATGCCACCAATCAGATCGAAATTGGATTCTCCAAGAAAGAGTTATGCACAATCTCCCAAGATGACTTGATTATACCTTTTTAGAAGAGTGAAATTGTATGAAGTGCCACATGTCACTGTTTCAACCTTCGGATCTGAAAAATATACAAAAAAGCCTATAGTCCGTCCTCCTTCTATAACTTCTTACACAATTTCAATCTCATGCTTAGAGAGACAATTATGACGATTTTCCCTAGGTCACCTGTTTGGGATGTAATTCAGGAGCCTGTAGAAACCCTAAATATCTTGGATTGTATCTCTAAAAATATAAGAAAAAAGACGTGAATTTTGGGCCCGAGCTTCACCAAGTTTTTGGATCCAATGGGTTTTAATTCCAGATTCTGAAACTTTGTAGAAAAATAATTATAGCGAAAATTCCACGATGACATGTTTGAGATGGAATTCTGGAGCTTGTGAAAACCCTAACTTCCTCAGATCCGATCTCCGAAAATATAGTGAGGCAAGATCTGAAATTTGGACCATAGGTTTTGCGAGATTTCTTCTCAAATGGGTTTTTGTTTTAGCTTCTGAAACATCTCAAAAAAACAGTTATAGTGAAAATTCCAGAATGACCTGTTTGGAGCAGCAAAACCCTAGAATCCAAAGCTCTAATACCAAATGTTATGAAACAGCTCACAAAAAGATAGAAAAGATAGATAAACGCCTTCAAAACAAGTCTCTTCAAGGGGGCAACCTCCTTTACATTACACAAATCAACAATTCTTGGATGATACAAATGACTAGACCCCCTTTCGTTATGTAGGAATCTAAGGGGTCATAATATAATTAGAGTGACATAACAATAATAATGTAAGGGCACAATAATAACAATAGTGGGCTTCTATGGGGCACAATAATAAAAATATGGGGACTA
This sequence comes from Pinus taeda, assembly GCA_000404065.3. NCBI lineage: Eukaryota > Viridiplantae > Streptophyta > Pinopsida > Pinales > Pinaceae > Pinus > Pinus taeda. The sequence goes on along the minus strand of APFE031692301.1, from coordinate 16,282 downwards.
CATGAGCACAACAATATAATAAGGGGGTTGTACTAATAACAATAAGGGGTTACACTAGTAGTATAGGGACCTAACAGAAAATTATTCATTTGCTAAGAGGTTATTACAACATACATCCTAAGTTGTGGGATGAATAGTTGCATTATATTCAACATGCTTACAACTGAGCAAAACACTCTTCTACTCTAACTTCGCCTTTTGAGGCATGACTTGGTTATTTGCCTAAATATCCTTTGGATTTCATCTTTGAGAAAGATGTAGCTATAGATGGAGATAGCGACATAGATAAAGAAAAGAAATTCATTAAGCAAATTTAGTTGATTCACCAAACAGTTCAAGAACAACTAGAAAAGAGTCAAGGCAAGTATATGGCAAGGCATGATAAGCATCGTGTGGATCATCAGTTTCAAGTAGGTGATGAAGTTTGGCTTTACATTAGAAAGGAAAGGCTTCAAGGTGAAGGTAAAAAGCCAAAACCAATTTGTTATGGTCCATTTAAAATTCTGGAAAAAATTGGTAATAATGCTTTCAAGCTTGATTTGCCTTTCTATATGAAAATTTATTCCATTGTTAATGTTGAAAATTTGAGAGTATATGAGCCTCCTTTGATTGAAGATCAAGGAGAAAGTGTAAATATTCCATCAATTGAATATTTTTCTCTAGAATTTCTTGATGAGCTTCAACAAGACACCATACTTGAGAGAAGAACAAGGTCATCAAAGAGGGGAAATGTTGATTATCTTTGAGTGGGTCTCAAAGGTACAAATCCATCAAAGGCCAAATGGATTAAAGAAGGGAAGGTGAGGGAACAATACCCTCATCTGTTCAATAACTGAATATAATCTTTTGGGGTCCAAAAGCTTCCAATGGGGGGGAGTGATCAAGTGCTCAAGATTACGCTAAAAAATCAAAGCGTCGGAATCTTAATAAATTAGCTTTAGATTAAATATCTCGTCATTCTGAATCTAACGATGTAAACGACACTCAAATCCAATCTCATATGCAGAAGTTCGAGCAAGTCAAAGTTTAGTTTGACTTAGACATGTGGCAGGATTGGATGATGTGGAAAAGTCGTTTAGCGAATGAGGAGGCGCCAAGTGGAAAGCCACCATTGGCCCCCACATGTCACAAAATGCAATCGCAGGCAGGTTGGCATTAGAAATCGACCCCCGAGAAGGAAAGGATGTGATGTATCAATTGGAGTTGCAATTGCAATGGATCGCAATCGCAGATCGACGAAGGGAACAACACTACAGAATCAACCCCGAAAAGTACCAGGTTGCGATGCGATATCACAATTGAAAATCACAATCACAACCCTCACAAGGTAGAGTCCCACATTTTGTTACCACCGATTCACCGCTAATTGCTATGTGCGATGGGATCTCGGATGCAATAACTTATGCATTCTGGTTGATAATCCCGGCGGGTCCCCTGATATCGCAATCACACAGTCTCCCTTTTTGTTCACAAGACCATAAGACCATCGAATTTTTATGCCAATTGCAATATGCGATAAAGACAGCCAGTGCCGACACACTATGGCCCTCTGCACGACAAAATTCTCACTCAGTTGCTGGTTTTAGAGTAATTTGTGGAATAAACAGTGGGGAAACTAGCAGAAGTCATAACTTCTTTAATCATTATCCAAATTAGGTGAAAAAATAGTCAATTCTATCAGTTTTGGCTATTCTGAACTCATTGAGATAGGTTTCAAAGGCATTTGAGCATTGTAAACACACTTTTGTTGTAATTTGGAGCATAATACAGAGACCCAAGCATTGGAAGCTAGACCAAGGAGACGTAGCCCAAGAGGGGTGAAATCCTCAACAAATATCTATGTTGTGTGTTGTATTTTGATGTTCTTTGCGGTTATTTTTTGTTGTTCAACATATGTTTTATTTTAAATTGATTATAACATTTACATAAGAAACTCTCATGGGAATCAATTAATTAAGGAAAAATGGTGAATCCTTAAGCACTTGATAAGCAAATGATAAGCATCTTGGGTTTTATTCTAAATGGGGAATTAGCACGACATTAATAATCTACTCCATTTCAGATCAAGTTGGTATCAAAGCACTGGTTTTTTCTTACTAGATTTGCTTGTGCAAAGGAGTATTGTTTGCTAGTTTTATGTCATGCTAACAAGGTTAAAACTAAAAATAGGAGAAGGAAATATGGTTGAAAGCCCTGTATTTGGATCAAGTGGAAGAAGAGAAAGGTTGCCAAATTCTTCTACACCAGTACATCCTCAAGTTGCAGAAGTTGCAGTTGAGTCTTCAGAGACCATGTCTCATGAAGGAGAACCTACAAACATGAAAAAAGATGAGAAGACTTTCAGAATGACTTTCTTTGATATGACAAAGATGGTTAAGGTCCTCTATGAAGAGAGGAATATCAAATTGCAAGGAGAAAGTTCCAAAACTCCCAATGGAGAAGGTTCTTCAGGAGGAGGTAATGGAAAAGGAGGTAATGGGAATGGAGACAAACCTACACCCTCTCCACCATCTTCTTCATCTTATTCTTCACAAGAATTTTCACATTCTTCCACTAATACAACCCTTACTCATACTCATCATCATTCTTCAAAAGGAACTGGTAAATCACCTTTTTTAAGACTTGATGTTAAATTCGAGTTGCCTATGTTTAATGGTGAAGTGAATGTAGAGAAGTTTGATAATCAAATTCGTTAGTTGGAGGTCTATTACAGGATTCAAAACCTTCAAGAGCATGACATAAAGATTCAATTAGATTCCTTGATAATGGAGGGTGCTACACTTGTATGGTGGGAATCAAAGACCCAAGAGGAGATTAAAAAACATAGTAAGATCTCTATTAGTTGATCTGATTTCATTGTTTCTATAAAAATACAATTCTACCATTTATATCATATGCAAAAAGCTATCATGAATTGGAAAAATTTCAGACAGTTAAAAGGTCAAAATGTGCAAGAGTATACTCAGGCGTTTAGGAGAAGAGCTCTTATGCTAGGAGTAGACTTGCAGTCAAAAGATACTTTGCTGAAATACATAGGGGGTTTACACAGTTACCTTAGGCATACTAGTTTAATGTTTAATCCCAATAATCTAGATGATGTGTGTGTGCAAGCCACTCATCTTGAGGTAAGAGGGAAAAACACCCCAGAAGAAGGTAGTAAAAAGTCATTTAAGAGTAAGGGAAAAGAAAAGGATTTCAAAGGGAAGGCAAACAAAATGCATCTATCAAAAAAGAAGGAGGAAATTACATGTAAACACTGTACCAGAGAGGGTCACGATGAATCTCACTATTGGAAGCTTCATTCGGAAATGAAACCAAAAACATTCAACAATAAAGGAAAAGAAAGACATCTGAAATCACTCAAGAAGAGGATTTGGGATCCAAATCGGCCGATGAAACAAAAATCATAGCCATGGGGTTTCAAGGAAAGGAATCCGTTGCCAACACTAGTTCTTCAGACTCGCAAAATGAAACTCCAAATGAAAAGAGGAGAATATAACTGTTTCACAGAAGTGTGATATTGAAACATAACAAGATTGATACGCTATTTGATGGCGACTCTCAAGCCATTCTTATCTCAGAAAACATTGTCAAAAGTTTAAATTTGGATAAACCATATCCACTTGGATGGGTGTGTGACAATGTGCAATTGCAGGTTACGAGAAAGTGTAAACTAAAATTCACAATCAGTGCAAAATTCATAGATGAAGTGGAGCTTGATGTTGTGCCATTAGATATATGTGGCATCATTTTGGGCAACCCATACCTTTATGACAGACAAGTTATTTTCCATCGGCATGTAAACAAATATCACATATTAAAAAATGGAGTAGAATATATTTTGAGAGCTCACAATAAGAAAAAAAATCTTTCGCTTGTTAATGCAGGGCAGACGAAAAGACTGGTGAATTCAAGCAAGAATTTTATGCTTCTCATGATCAAACCTGAGAGTGATATTGATTATGAAGCGTTTGATGGTTGTAATTGGAATTTGAAAACTGATTTGGTTGACATTGTTAACCAATCTGATGAAATGTTTCAGGAATGAAAGGGATTACTTCCAAAGAGGGGAATCTAACCTTAGTTATAGTTGTAGAAAAAGTGTCTTCTTCCTAACATTGCCATGTACAGGATGTTAGTGATGGAAAATGTAGAAATTAAGATGAAAATCCAGGGATTGTTGAATAAAAGGATCATTCGGCCTACTCCCTTACTGTGTGGTGCACCTCTTGTTTTGGCGCCCGAGAAGAATGGTCAGAATTTCCTTGAATGGGATTCAAGAAGTGCTTTTCATCAAAGTAGAGTTGTTGAAGGAGAGATATGGAAGACGACATTTAAAACCAAGCAAGATTTGTTTGAATGGATTGTTATGTTTTCCGGTCTTTTCCATGCTCCTACTACTTTTATGCATATGAAGAAAGATGCGTTGAAGCCATTTCTAGATAGGATAGTCTATTTGGATGACATTTTCATTTTCAGAAAATTTCATTATGAACATGTCATTTGTAAGAAAAAAGTACTTGATGTCGTATGTCAAGAACATTTGTTTCTGAAGATGTCAAAGTATATGTTGGATAAAACTTCATTGATGTACTTGAGCCGTGAAATTGGTTCTTCCAAGCATGTTCAAGTTCCTAAAGGCTTTTTGGCAATCTGCGTGGGACATGGAGAAGGTGAGCTAAAGCTAGACCTCTCCAAGATTGAAGCCGTAATAGTCTGTGGTGGTATTGGCTCCATTCCAACAGACACAGTTGAAGGAATCATACATCCCCGTGAAGCCACATATGCCTTTTCTCTGCTCATAATTTTCTGGGAGCAACCCAATGTTGGAGGAGAAATTTTGTTGATTTTTTCTTCTATTGAAGTTCATTTGCATTTGTTGGCAGTTGTGCAAAAGGTCTTCCAGTGGGGAGGCAAACAACGAGAGGCATTTGATACTTTAAAACAAAATATCAATACAACTCCAATACTTTCTTTTCCAGACGTGAGACAGTCATTTAAGTTTCAGGTTGTTGTATGTGAGTATGCCATGGGAGTAGTCTTTTTGAAATGTGGTAAGCACATTTCTTTTCATTCATAAATTTTCGATGATAAAGTGTTTAAGTTGCAACGAAAAAGGCACTTCCATTGGATGGGTTTTCTTATACTATTCCACTCAGTCAAAATTTATAAGAAAGGTATAATTGACAAGTTTGTTGATGTACTTTCTGGGCCTATATTTTGTATAACTACTTTCCTCAAGCATTATTTTGTTTTACATGAAAGTTATGTTCAGAAAAATACATACTTTCAAGATGTAAATTCAAGCTTGAGTCAAAGGAATCAAGTGGAGGAATTTGTTTACCATTTGCATCATAATGTATTGTATCATCTTGGTAAGAGGGTTGTTGCTACTGATAGTAACATGTACAAGGCCAAAGAGTTCATTGAACGACTCCAAATCGTACATCAAACAGTGCAAGAACAACTTGAAAAGGACAAAGGCAAGTACACAGCAAGGTACGACAAGCATCATGCAGATCATGAGTTCCAATTCAATGATCAATGGATCAAGATTGGGAAGGTGAGGGAATTGTATCCTCACCTGCTAGACAATTGAAAGTGATCTTTTGGGGTACAAAATACTTCTAGTTGGGAGGAGTGATTAGGTGCTCACAATTATGCTAAAAAATAAAAGTGTCAAAATTTTGTTAAACTTAGCTTCAGATCGAAGAGATTGTCATTCTGATTCCAACGATGTAAATGACACTCAAATCCAAGCTCAAATGCAAAAGTTAGAGCAAGTCAAAGTTCAGGTTTGATTTGGACACATGGAGGATTGGATGATGTGGAAAGGCCCTTCAACGAATGAGGAGGCACCAAGTGGCAGGCCACCATTGGCCCCTACATATTGCAAATCGTAGGTCGCAGGTGGATCGTGTTAAAGAATCAGCCCCAAGTAGGGAAGTGTTGTGATGCGATAAATCACAATTGTACTTCACAAAAGGTAGGTGAGAAGGCATTTAGAAATTGGCCAGAGGTGCGATGCGATGGATCACAATCACAGATCGATGAAGGGAAGACAATTATATTAATCAACCCCCAACATACCTGGGTTGCAATGTGATATCAGAATCGCAACATAGCAGAGTCCCACAGAACTTAAGACCATCAGAACTCCACCGATTACAATATCCCAGATGCGATAAGTTACGAGTTGCAGTTTAATGTTCCACTGGGTCCACCGATATCTCAGTCGCACAATCGCCACCATGTTCACAGATGTTAAGCTTGTTGGTCCCTACCGATTTCAATTTACGATAAGGCAGTCGGTGCCGACGGAATATGACTCATTGCATGGTGAAAGTTTCACCTAGTTAGTGGATTTTCGGAACTAGTTTATAGGATCTTGTCAGGTTTGGAGCAATTTGTGGAACGAATAGTGGGAGAACTAGGAGAAGTCATAAATTCTTCAGTTTTCCCCCAAATTGGTTGCAAAAAGAGGCTATATAGCCATTTTGAGTATTCTAGACTCATTGGAATAGGTTTTGGAAGAATTTGAGCATTGTAAACACAAAGTTTTACACTTTTGAGCATAAAAGAGAGGCGCGAGCCATTGGAAGTTGGACTAAGGAGATGAAGCCTAGGAGGGGTGAACTCCTTTATCTTCTACTTATTGTAATGTGTTTTTGATGGTGTTCTGTACATGTTTATGCTGCTGTTCAGTTTTTGGTTTATGTTAAATTGCTCATAAAATTAACATAAACAATATTCAATTCACTTGCAAAAATTGATGAATCCTTAAGCACAATGAAAGCATTTTGTTTATAATCTGAGGAAGATCTTAACATTGCAAACTAATATTCTAAATCAGATCAATTTGGTATCAGAGACCTTTTTCTAAATTCTTGGGTTTGCTGACACACTGTTGGTTGTGGTTTCGAATCCTGTGGAGGCAGTTCGGCCTCATACCAAAATTTTACACAAATGAGTAGAGGCCACATGGAAACCATTGATTGGCTCAGGTGGCTCTCCCTCATTGGTTCAACATAACAACCAATGAACCAATAAAAACAACCATACACGAGCCAATAAGACAATGAAACTTGTCATCCAATTATTGGCCCAAATAAATACACAGTCAAGCCCAATCAAATTACCAGTTAGTGTACAGATGACTAACTGGGTGTACCTGCAACCCAAATTCCAAATTTTTTTCATTGCTTTCCAATTTGATCAGAACGTGATATTGGGAGCATACAATATTAGTTTTGAGTGAAACAACTTGCATTAGATTCAAATAACTAAGATGTATCCATGCATTTAGGTTTCGAGCTTTGTGACACACCTTGAATTTTGAGCACTAAATTGATCCCTTGGATCATTCCTCCCCATTGGAAGCTTTTTGACCTCCAAAAGCTCATTTCAAGTCAACAATTAGATGAGGGTATTGTTCCCTCACCCTTCCAACCTCAACCCATTCGGTTTTGGTTGCTTTGAGCTTCTCATGAAGGTACTTCGTTCTTGAAGTCTTTGTCTTTCTTTCAAAGATGACATCTTGCTACAAGTTCCCAAGATTTTCAGAAAAGAAAACTGCCTTTGAAGGAATCTTAACGTTCCCTCCTCATTCTTCAATCAAAGGGAACTTATTCAATTTCAAATTCACTTCACCTTGAACATTTTTTCTATAATGATGCTTAGCATGTCTAGCCTTGCACTTGGCTCGACTCTTTACCAAATATGATCGCCATCGCCATGCACCATCCTTCTTCAAAGACAAACCATTATGAAACCCATAAGAAGATTTTTTGGGACCAATGCCATATTTTTCAAATAGCCTTTTCATTTACTTTTTGACCTCTGCATACTTTAACACTAGCATATTGTTCACACCAATGTTCAACAATGAAGCATCCTACTGCAATTGCACTTCATTTTGTTTACCTCTTTTAGAAGGCAACTTGTTGGACTCCTAAAACATCTTATCACATGAATTATAAACCTAAATGAGATCATATTTCAAAATTAATTCATATTCTTGAAAGGCTTTAGGTTCCTCAACATCTTCGTGCTTGAACATTAACAATGAAAAATTATGACTAGCATTAACAATCCTCTTCATTTGTCCAACATTCACAAGAGATAAACTCAATTTCTTGTTATGCGATCTAACAATGTACTCAATCCCATTCTTGAACAAATGATATGTGTTCTTATGGTGATAAAAAATAGCTCTCCTATCATAAATATATGGACTTCCCAAAACAATACCACATATATCAAGCAGAACTACATCAAGTTCAACCTCATCAAGAAAGTTTGCAGTGATTACAAATCTAAGTATGCATTTCCTTGCCACCTACAATTTTACATTTTCACATACCCAACCTAAAGGATAAGGCTTATGATGAGGAATGGTTTCTAAATTCAACATATCGACAACGTCTTCTGAGATAATATTTTCTTGTGAACCATTATTAAACAATGTATATATCTTGGTATGATTTGAAATGACTCTAATGTGGAAAATCTCTATTTTTTTTCATATTGAGTATCAATGAGACAATTTGAAGAAATAGTACTTACAATTTCCTTACCTTTCAAACCCATGGCTGTGACCTTTGTTTCATCCCCAGAATTAGAACCTAAATCTTTTTGTGTAGTTGCAAAAATCTTTTCTTTCTCCTTGTTATTAAACTTTATGGGTGTCATTTCAGGATGAAGTTTCCAACCATGGTCTCATCATGACCTTATTTATAATAGTGTTTACATGTGATCTTTTCTCCTTCTTTCTCACTGCAACGTTTTTCTTATCATTGCCTTTAAATTCCCTTTTCCTTTTTCTCCACACTTGAATGATTTCTCACTAGTTTCTTCAGAAACATTTTTCCCTCTTGCCTCTAAATGAGTTTCCTGTACAAAAAATTCATATAGTTTTGTAGGGTTAAACATGAGAATGGTATGTCTCATATAACGATGCAATCCTCTAATGTATTTGAGCAAAGTATCTTGAGAGGACAAATATATACCCAAAATGAAAGCTCTTTTCCTAAATTATTGTGTATAACTTTGAAATTTTTTCCCCGTAGCTCGTCTAAAGTTTTTCCAATCCATAATAGATTTCTGCATGTATGCTAATGGATAAAACCACCTTCTTATTGCAACAACAAAATAATACCAAGAGGATAAAACCTTACCATGTTTCTTCATGTCCTCTTGAGTTTTGGCTTCCCACCAAATAAGTGTTGCACCTTCCAATCTAAGAGAAGCAAGCTGAATTTTGGTCTCATTGTATTTGATTCTTTGTATCCTGCAATACACTTCAATATGAAAAATCCAGTTATATAATTTCTTAGCATCTACCTCCTCATTGTACATAGGCAATTCAAACTTAATATAAAGCTTTAATAAAGGAGTTTTACCATGTCCTTTTGGAGAATTTGGAGGTGTTTGTGAAAGGGTAGAAGAAGTAGAAGATGAGGATGAGGATGATGGAGGTGAAGGTGGTGGTTTTTCACCACCCCCTCCATTCTCTTTTGGAGGCTTATCTCCTTTTCCTCCATCTCCTTTTGGAGGTTTTGAGATCTCTCCATACAACCTTGCATTTATCTCTTCATAAAGAACCTTAACCATTTCTGACATCTTAAATAATGTTTTTTCTAAAAGTTCTTTCATCTTCAAACATCCCTTTAGGACATTCTTCATGTGCCATGACTATTCAAGCTGAGGTGTCTTTTATTTCCTTGAAACAATTTGAGATCTTCGCTCCACAAGTTATCCTTCTCCCGTTTTAAGATTCGACCTTGTAAGCATCAAACACTTGCAAACAAATCAAGCCTTCACAATAACCTGTGCTCTGATACCAAAATGATCTGTAATTGAAAACTTGAAGATTTGAACAAATTGCAAGTAAAATTTATATGTGTTTTGTGCAATGGACCAATTTATTGAATACCTAAACAATTGATTTTAAATCCAAATTTTACAGCCGAAATAGAGACAAATAACCATATTTGAAACACATAACAAAAAACATGATAAAGGATTTCACCCCTCTCTTGGGCTACATCTCTTGGTCCAACTTCCAATGCAAGGCCTCTTCCATTAAGCACTCAAAAGTGTGTTTACATGGCTTTAAAATGATCAAACATCAAAACTGATGTCTCCAATGGATCCAACACTATCAAAAACACCCATCTGGGTTCTTTCTACACGTCTTTTGGGAAAAAATTGAGTAAGTTATTCCTATTACAAGTTTTTTTCAAATTCTATGGCTAGTCATTCCACAATTCGACCCAAATCTATCTTGAGTGCCCCAAACCCGGAATTGGCATGCAAATTTGGCCTATGATCCCACTAGGTAGGTGAAATTTTAAGACTGTTAATCTGCCCATTAAGCCCCCAGTTCCGAACATTTCGGTCATGTTGGCTCATGAGACCACATTGGGGGCTGAGTATCAAGGGTCTCACTCCACGCCATTTAGTTTTTCCGCACTCCTGGTTGCATTAGGTCCTGATGACTTGGGGCTAGCCCCTTACTCCGTGTGTGCTCCCGGTTCTATGGCCCATCATGTGACCTTCGGGCTGGCCCCTTGTGGTGAAGTAAAATTATAAGTGCGTACATGAACAAATTGCTCTAGCCCAATAATGGGTCTAGCCACAACAAATACATCCTATGGAAGATTTCCTTAGGTTAGAATCAATCAAGAGGGCCTATCTCTTGGTCACTTATCCTGCTTGATGGTGTCCTCGCTTGCTCACTCCAGCAATCTCTCGCTTCCTTCTTCAAGCTCCTAAAACAAGTAAACAACAACAACAAACAAGCATAATAATAGAAAAATTGAAATTCAACCTACTTAATGAGCTATGAAGCATTAAGACATGAATATGTAATATTACAAAACATGTAGGAAATCAATTGATAGTTTCATATATTAATATCCAAAGAGAGATTACAACAATCCATCTTGATGTCGCAGTCTTCCTCTGACAAGACCAGGTTCCCACACACTTCTACTAGCACTTCATGATGGCTTTAAACAAAAATAGTTTTAAGGCTCTTCCCTTTAGGCTTCACTCCAAACCAAACACACTTCTCCCTCACACAACTAGATGGCTACAACTAGTATTAGCTTTCTTGTCTAAAATATTATATTCACACTCAGCCAAAACTCTAACTCTGAAACTGTGACTAGGTTGTGCTTGGGAAGAAAGGAGGTTTGTATAGGAAATATGGATGGGATATGGATCCTCTTCTCATGGGAGAAGGACTTATCCCTTGAGGTAGTTCCATCATTATAGGGGAAAGGAGCATCATTCTTGACCCCATCCAGCCAAACCATTTACCAGACTTTCGTTATGGAGCTTTTAGAGATGGAAGCTTCAGCTCTAACTTAAAAAGCTTTCCATAATAGGACCGACGCGACTGGAACATAGCCCAGTTTCACCGATCAGTGTAGGGAATAGTGCTAATCTCTGCACATTAGCATAGGAGAGACAAAGGTCATTAGCACCGGTCTTGTAAATTGGGAAAAATAGAAGTTTCAAGGGAAATGGTGCAAAAGGGAAATGATCTGCTCATGAAGAGGGACATAATGGGATTTTCTCCATGAAGGCAAAGCATGTGGGGTTCACTGTAGAAGTCCTCCAGGATCAAGGAATGAGGAGTACAGGGACAGTGACAAAATGCTATGTAACAGATGCCCCTTAAAGCGTGAAGGCCGAGCCGGAGTGAGGGATGAAATGATTTATAAATCAGTGCAAGGAACCAGTTTGTCGTCAGAAACCTGCAAGCAAGTACAAATACATATACATAAACTGAGATCTCTATCAAATGATACATGAATCATGGCATGGACACAACCATCCAGAGAATGATCATGTAAATGGATCCAGGTATGGGCACAACCATCCATCAAAGAGGATCATGATGAAACCAAGGTATGGTCGCAACCATTCGATAATAATAAGGATCACATATTATAACTCATGGTCTGGTCACAACCAACCATATGAAAGAGACTTGCATATCATCATAACCATGTCACATCACTTCGCAACCTAGACTTTTTGTGATCTGAGTCCAGGGTCTTGCGCTCCAACACGACTCAATCAAAGTACAGATCCTAGCATGTGAATAGATGTGTTGACATCGAACATGCTAGAAAGTTGCTTGATTACCAATCAATGATGTAAATTGTTAACAAGCACAAGAGAAACCACCAATAATGACATTGGCCCTTGTGATGCAGGAAAGTGTTCCCTCTATGGACAAAGGCAACCCCTCTAGCCCTAGAGTGGGTCTAGTCATAAACAAGGACAGATCAACAATAACTTTCCTTAAACAGTTTGAAGTTGGAGGCCTACCTCAACCGATGGTCGATGGATTTCCGTTGCGCTGCTCCAGCTTCCACTTCCTTCTCCTTAATGAGTAATCAACCTGAAACAAAGTAAAGGAAAGACAACAAAGCACGTAATCCGACAACAACAATAAACCATTTACTCATAAAGTCAAGAAGTCATGAGCTATCAAGTACATTGCATACAAGACATAGGAAAACATCATTGATTGCATTAATATGAAATAAGAGTCAGCTTACAACCAAAGTATTGACCTGACAATCCTCCTCAGAAGGGTCCAACTAGCATGTTCTTCAAGCATTCACTCTATGATGATGGATCTCCCAAAATACAAGAGCTCTCTCACTCATAGGTTTTAAACAAGATCAAGGGAACTTCACAATCTTCCTCAAACTATTAACAATCCCACACTTGCCACACTCACACCAGCTATCTAGAAAACTCACAAAACACTAACAACACTTCTCCACTAGCCAAGTATCAAAAACTATCCAACTAGCAATGCATAGCAATGGTGAGAGTTTAAATAGGAGAAGGAGTCTCCATGAAAGGGGGAAAGGAGAGCTTATCATCAAGGAAGGTGGCCCAATTGATGCAACTCCCACACCAGGGAAGGAAGGGTGACATAAACAAGGCCAACAACCAGGTCTGGGGTCATCTGGAAGGCTGATTGTTAGAACAATTCGCCCAATCTGGATCATTGCAGGCACAAGACTGCTCTTCAGCACTAACATCGCAAGTGATCAGTGCAGATAGTTAGATCATCACTGAAGAGATCACAAAGCCCCGCGCTGGTGCATAAAATAGAGCCATCGCGGGAATCACATGTACTTTCGAGCTGGCAGCGCGGTCAGTCTGTTCATGTGCGCCTTTTAGCGCGTTTATTAAACCAATAGCCATGATGAGGCAGACAACTTTGGAAAAGTGGGTCAATTGGCAACTTAGGAGAGCATTTGTCGGTCATGAGCATGTTTGACCTAGACACATGACACAACGGAAAGAACCAGGAGTGAAGGCGGTGGTAAATTACTGTGTAACATGTTAGTGTCGGTCTTAAGCCCTCCATCAGTGATCAATTGCTCTTTGCATATGCATAGTTAGTTGTCTCATCAGTGTCAATTTTTGCATCCCACTAGGCATGCCATAACACTGAATGGAGGAGCTAGTCTTTGTTCCCTTCTTGGATTTGCTGGATGAGGTCACATACTACCATGTAATTGAGTCACACTTGTGGTTATTTTTGTCTAGAGGTCCCCAGTCTTAGGTCTAGGGTTTTGAGTCAAAATCATACCAAGGTCATGAGTCAAGGTCAGTGAGTGCCCAGCAAGCCAAAGGGAGGTATGTACACATGTTTCATTGTTATTTTCCTCAGCTTCAGATTATTTTTATGCCTTGGATTTAAAAACCCTGTTTTTAAGTCCAAGGATCATGACAAATTTGTAAAAAATAAAGAAATTCTTAGAAGCTTGCAAAAGTGCCGGTAGCAACCCTGGTTCCTTCTCCACAGTCCATCAGATGGTCAACCTGCAAAAAGAACAGAGTCAATCGCATTAAAAGAGCTCATTTCAGGACTAAATGAGTCCAAAACAGTGTTAAAAAAGAATGTCAAAATATAAACATTATAAAGTGGGTTTTTGAGTTAAATTTTTTTTTAAATGAAAGCATACAAATGTAAATTCTCTCTTTGAAAACCCTCATTGTGCATTTGGGAGTAAGAAATTACAAGGCTAAAGGCAAGAAGGCGATTTTGGGCGAAATTCAGCAATTTCAGTGCCTGGGAGCGTGCGCGGACATCTGGGAGAGGTGCGCGGTTACCTGGGCAGTGCGCGGCTCTGAGAGAGCAAAATTTCTAAAGAAATTTACACGGGCGCGGTTACCTGGGCAGTGCGCGGACATCTGGGAGAGGTGCGCGGACATCTGGGCAGCGCGCGGATTTCTGGGCATAAAAATTCATTTAATCAGCAAACCCTCTTCCAAGCTCATCGATATTTGCCGAGGTATGTCTACTCTATGTGCTTTGTGGTGGTGTGATGATTCCAAAGGAGGATTACAATCATAATCTCATGCAAGAAATCGCTGGAGGAATGATGGGTGTTTTGCAAGCTTATGTTTTGACAGTTTGTTTGTTTTCAAGGCAGTTTGTCCTTATATCCCTCCTTTCATTTTCCCATTGATATTCACATATGTTTATATGTCATTTTTATTAATCTCATGTGCAAATTAAACATGCAAACCCTACCTATAAATCCTACCTTTTCCCCATGCCACACGCTCAAACCCTACACCATTACACACAGCAAATCAATGAAAATAAATAAAAAATGATGACAAGGCATGCTAACAAGCATTGTAAAAAAATATATATATATAAAATAAAAATAAAAAATATAATTTGCATAGCCTTATAAAAAACAAAAGAAAATGTCATCGTGCTGTGAGTATCAAAGGATAGAAGCTGTGTGAAATCGACAAAGTTTATTCGTTGCTAGCTATAAAAAAAGAGCAGTTTTGCTGTGCTAGGGTTTGTCTAATAGCATGATATTCCTCTCTAATTCCTAAACTCCGTTTTCCCTTCCCTTCCCCTTGTAATTAGCATCAAATAATCATTTTTACTTATCGAAAAAACAGAGTATGCTTATGAAAGGCCTGCAAAACCAAAAGGAAATGAGCTACCTGCTAGCTGTACATACATAAGCGATGCTGCACTATCCTCCTATGCCCATGATATCCCCCCCTCCATCATGAAGATTTTCATTGTCCTTTCCCTTGACTGCAAAGTTTCCCTAAATAAAGTATTAATTTGCAAATGTGGAAAGATAGAATGACATATTTAGCATTATGTGATAGTTTCCTTCAAAATTCCCTTCTTATATATATTTTTCCCTTTCCTATATGTAAAATTCCTTCCCCTAACATGTCCCTCATGATGTTTCCCCTTGAAAACAGCATACTTCACAGCATTTTGCAGGCAGAGCAGCGATCATTTGGACTGGTTTATTCCACCTTGCTCAATAACACCATGTCGACTTCTGAGACTAATGAGCAAGGTGATGACCGATCATCATCCACTGAGATTGAGACACAGCGGAGGCCTCATAGGGGAGGCAAGAGTGGCCAACACAAGAAGGTAGAGCCCACATCATTGACTGAGTTGCAGGCTTGCCCATTTGCAGTATCTTGTTTTCAGCACATGGCTTGTTATCAGTTTTGTGAGAGGCTCTCACACATTCAGCCTCATAGAGAGTTGGCTCGCTTGTTTGTCCTACATCTCCATGATGGGCAGGTCACCCTTGCAGGGGTGAATTTTGTATTTTCTCCAGAGGCTATCGCAGATGCTACTGGGATACCCAATGTGGGTGAGGTGTGGTTGAAGTGCAAGTGGCTGGACTTAGTATATTATGAGCCATATGTCAGGTCTACCTGTATGCATAACTTGTCAGGGAACTTTCCCATCAAGTTCCTCCGAGTGTAGTATATAGATATCATGAGACTTATTATGCACTACTTCACATGCGAGGGGAGATTCGCATGAGTATCATCTTATCATATACGCATGTTGATGCACTTCACCAGAGTGAGAGTCATGAACATTGCAGCATATTTATCTCACGACACTCAGAGGTTGACCGCTCTTTTTCGGAGACAGACCCCAGCACAGCAGTTGCGGAGCTTGTGCCATCATGGTCTCATTCAGCTTGTCATTTCCCACCAGTTGAGGCAGCAGGGAATTTCATGGGCAGACTTCATTTCTCATGAGGTCTTTTCAGCGCCATCACGGTCACAGCCAGATCCAGAGAGAGCACAGCCAGAGCCACAGATCATTCATGAGGAGGGAGGTCCATCTCACCAGGCAGAGATTATGGTTCCGACACATCTTGTTTCCCCACTACAGTGTACATATCGGAGAGGTCATAGGACCTTGTTTGCAGCTCGACGAGTACTT
>APFE031692299.1:0-13701 GCA_000404065.3 Pinus taeda | reverse complement strand
CTTACCTGATAGATCTTGCAATATGAAAGTAGAATGGCCTATCTTCTCGTTGATTTGAAATGGTCCGAGCCACATTCTCTGGAACTTAGTGTGTTTTCCTTTATCTTCATGGGTTTTGTCCCATTTCAGAACTAGATCACCAACTTGTAATTGTTTTGAACTGGATGAAGTTGAATCAAAAGATGACTTGATAATTTGCTGATGTTTTGCATGAATAATCCTAGCCTTTTCCCTTTCTTCTTCTAATTTTAAGATTTGATCATGTCTTAGTTGAATAGAAGACGGGGGACTTTCTTCAATAAACTGCACTAGGGCTAGAGATGGAAGCAATAAATTGGTTGGTAGGAATGCTTCTTTCCCATATACAAGGTTAAATGGAGAAGTACCTATGGAAGCCTTCCGTGTTATTCTGTTAGCCCATAGTGCAAATATCAGAGATTTATGCCATTTTTTATGATTCTTCTCAATAGTTCGCTTAATGATTTTGATGAGATTTTTATTGGTGGATTATGCTAAACCATTACCTTGGGGATAGTAATTTGCAGAATATTTCAATTTAAACCTTCTTTTAATAGCGAACTCAAACATAGAATTTCCAGAGAAATAAGATGCATTATAGAAAACAAGAGCGTTTGGGACACCAAACCTGGTAATGATGAATTGATCTATAAACTCTATAATTACTTCAGAGTTTGTTCTCTTCAGAGGAATTGCTTGAACCCTCTTAATAAAGTAATCAACAGCAGTAAGGATTTACTTATGTTGTTTGGATGACTGTGGAGTGATTTCCCCAATGATATCCAATCCCCATTGCTCGAAAGGTTGTTCAATGTTGACTGGTTGCAAAGGGAAAGCTAGTTTTCTTTGTCTTCCACTGGAGATTTGATAACTTCGGCATTTCCTTACGTATTCGTGAGTATCTCTGAATAGGGGGGGCAATAATATCTAGCATGGATGATTTTGTGGGTTTTTGTATCAGCTCCAAAATGTCCTCCTGCTGGTCCATCATGTAGCTCCTGCAAAACTTTTTGCGCTTCAGGTTTTTCTAGGCTTCTTAATAAAATTGAATCATAATTCCGCCTAAAAAGTACATCATCTACAATTATGAAGTTTTTCGCTTTTAATCTAATGGCACGTTTGTTTTTATAGGAAAGATTAGAAGGTGCATATCCATTTTTTAAATAGAAGATCAAATCTGCATATTATGATTCAGGATCAGTAATACTTATCTGATTGATTTCTTCAATGTGTTCTGTACCTTCTGATTCTTGAATATTAGATGCTCCTGCTAATAACCTGCAAAAACCTTGGCCTCTGACAATCTTTACTGGCTTGATTTCCAAGTCATATTCTTGTAATGCTGTGACCCAATTTGCCCTTTTTTCTCTTAATTCCCTTTGAATTAGTAATTGTCTTACTGCTGAAAAAGAAACTATAACTTTTGTATGAGCTTTTAAAAGGAAGGGTTTGTAGTGTTTGACAGCTTTGTACACATCAAAGGCTTGCTTTTCAACTTCTGAATAATTAAGTTCAGCACCTTGAAGATTTGAACTGTAAAATGAAATTGGTGCCTCCAAGTTTTGATCATTAATTTGAGTCGGCACTGCTGCATAAGACGAGGTGGATGCGAGAGTATACAATATGAAATGATTTGAAAAATTGGGAGTGCTTAAAGCAGGGGCATTAATTATTGATTGTTTGATAGAATCAAACACCTCTTTTTCTGCAGATCCCCATCTAAACACTGAATTTTTCTTAATCATTGTTTGCAATGGTAAAATAATCTGGGAAAAATCTGGAACGAATCTTTTAACAAAGTTAATTTGACCCAAAAAAGACTGCATGGATTTTTTGTTATGAGAGAATGGAATATCAGAAATCTCTTTAATTCTATCCGGATCAATATAAATACCATCTTTGGAAACAATGAAGCCCAAGAGCTTTCCTTGATTAAGAGCAAAAAAGGACTTTTTTGGATTGAGCGAGATACCATACCTTCTACAGTATTCAAAGATTTGATTTAAATCATGTAAATGATTAGACCTTTTCTTGGAAAATACAGTAATATCATCTAAATAGACAACTACTGTTTTATTGATAAGTCCAAAAGGCATTTTTTGATAAGCATAGGTTCCCCATTTACTTCTGAAGGTAGTTTTAAGCCTTTCATCAGGATGGACCAAAATCTGGTTATATCCTGAAAAACCATCTAAAAAGGACATTAACTCAGAACCAGCTACTGAATGGAGTATCTGCTCCATGGTAGGTAATGGGAAGTTATCTTTTTGGCTTGCTTTATTAAGATTTCTGAAATCTATACAAATCCTAATGTCGCCATTTTTCTTTCTAACAGGCACCATATTGGAGACCCAGTTTGAATGTCGGACAGGAAAAATGATCTTAGCTTTCAAGAGTTTATTTAGTTCAGATTTTATTTGACTCTCTAAGTTAGGATGGATTTTCCTTAACTTCTGTTGGACTGGTTTTTGTTCTGAAAGCATTGGAATAGTATGTTGAATGATTGATGCATCGTATGTTTTTAAATCATCATATTTCCAAGCAAAGACATATTTATTTTTTCTCAATAACCTAATGAATGTTGTTCTTTCTTCCAAAGAAAGTCCTAATCCCAAATTGATGTTTTGAGGGTTTTCCTCAATACCTAGGTTTATCAACTCAAATCTTAAAGTGGAACTTTGGAGCTTTGAATTGGTCACCTGTTTAAACCTGTCTTTAATATCATAGAGATCTTCTAGCTTAACCACTGGTTTCGGTATTGATTTTTCTTCCTGCTTTTCCTTGATTTGAAGGTCATGATCACTTTCATCAATGATTTGATCATCGTAGGACTTATCAGAAGTCAAGAAATTTAAAATGTCTTCATCATGATTGAACACTCGCCAATTGGTGGCATTGTCAGGAATTGATGGTCTAAAAATTAACTCTACTAAAAATCTGTCTGGGTTGTAATCTTTGGAAGGTAGGAGTTTAGAAGCAACATTAGCTAGCAAGTCTGCTGCTGCATTCTAGGATCTAGGGATAGGAGAAATATTGAATGCTAAAAATTGAGATATGAGTTCTTGTACCAAAGACTGATAGTGTTTGAGATGGCTAGAAAGACAGTGAATTGTATTTCTAACTTGTTTTATGACAATCTTTGAATCACCAAACACTTTCAAATATTGAACTTTAAGACCAATAGCTTTATATAGTACTTGAACTAAGGCCTCATACTCAGCTGTATTATTTGTGCATTCAAATTCCAATCTACATGATAACATAGTTTTTTCTCCTTCAGGGCTAACTAAAATACATCCTGCTCGTGCACCTTCACTGGATTTAGACCCATCAAAGTATAGTGACCAAAATAAAGAATTATCAACAATTTTATTTACAGTTTTCTCTGCAATATTGACACATCTTGATCTATCAGTTTGTGAAAACTTTTCGATTTGGGATGTGAAATTATTCACTAAGAAAGGAGATGGTTGGGCAGTGTAATTGCCAAAGAATGATTCCGAAGAGTAATTCCCCAAAATATTATTATTAAATGCTATTGGTTGATTCTCCTGTTCAAATTCAGTGACAGTATGGGTCATATGTTTCTCCCGATCGATTTTGATTTGATTTGGGTTTCCTTTATAGGGTAGCCACATATGGGACCAATCGGTAGAAATATAACCATGGAGTTTCTCAGACCAATCCCTACTCAAGATTAAACCATAAAATCCAGGTATATCGGCAATTAAAATATCAATTCTCTGAACCACTCGTGGATCAGCTGATAACCTGATAGTTACAGAGTTGATTTCCCCTAAAACCTGGACCTTGGTTCTATCCAACTGCACAATATGAATTGCAAACTTTTGGGCTTCAATGTTCAGTTTGGAACAAACTCAAGCTGGCATTATGTTAGAGGATGCCCCTAAGTCAATCAAACAATTGTGTAGATTTCGATTATAGATCTCATAGGTCAAGAGGAAAGGGGGAGTATGGGAATTTGATCTGTCTCCAATTAAAATTGTATCAGTAGCTTCAATTATACCAGAAGGCGGTTCCCCTGAATCATTTACAGCTTTAGAGATCACAGCACTAGGAAGAGGTGAAGAAGGTACTGCATTTAGTTCCTTAAGAAGCAATTTCTGCTGATGTTTGAGTTTGCTAAGTTCAAACATAGTAATATTTGCCTTTGTCTTCTTCATATCATCAATAATATTATAATCCCTTGAATCTGATACTACTAATGTTTTAGATGTTGAAGGTATATTTGAGGATGATGGTTGATTTTGGGGTGTTGTTGCCGCCGATTTCTTTGTGGGTACCTTTTCCTTTATAGTAGTGGTACCTGCACTCCTTTTCTTTGAAATTGACTAAACAAGTTCAGGAGTGCCTTTACTCCTGGTAGTCACAGGAAAAGCTTCTTGTTCATTTTCTGTATCGAAGTTGGGTAAAATGAAGTCCCACATTCCATGGCATTCGACAACCTCCTCTTCTTCAGGTTCGTCGGATGGTAAAACTGTTTCATCTTCTTCTTCCTCTTCAGGATCTGAGTATGCATTAGATATATCATTTGGTGGTTTTGACTCAGGTTTCTTAAATTTCCTAAATGGCTTTTTTGTTGAAGTTTCTGCTACTTGTTTTTTGATTTCAACCATTTCATTTGACATTGTTTTGAGGACCTTTTGTAGACCCTCCATATCATATGGATCTTTAGGGGTTTTCTTCTTTGAATCATCTTTAAAAGAAACTTTTTTGGATTTTCTATCTTCAAGAGTAGCTTTCTTTTCTAAAGCAATAATGTGTTTCTCTACAGCAAGCGCTTCTTTCATGTTTTCAGCTAAAGTTGGTTTTGCAGCGCTATCTACAAAAATGGCTATATTTGAAGGTAGGGCTGTTATATACCACTCGCTTCTGATTTTCTCACTTGGCTTGGAGTCGGTTGGAATCTTATTCAAGAGTTTATTGAATAGGGAGTTGAATTCCTTGATAGGTTCTCTAGATTCTATCCTAAGATTCGAAAGATCATTAAGTAATGTTGCTAAAGATCTATCATCGCCATATTTGGTGAGAAACTGCTCTTGAAATATGTTCCAGCTGGTAATGGATCCAAAGGGTAGGGAAAAATACCAAGACCCAGCTGATCCTTGTAAAGTATAGGGGAAAATCCTAACGACAACATCTTATTCTATTACTCCTTTTAGATTAACTGATAACATGAAATTGTTAATATGTTCTTCGGCTAATGTTCCAGCATCTAGATTAAATTTCGGCAACCATTTCTCAGGATAATTAGGTAATGGATGTAATGGTGTAGGCATAGTGACCGCACCAAGACTATTCCATGGATTCTGAGCCATCGTAGAACTAATAACAATTGCCAATGAAATTCCAGGCGTTTGGGGAGGAGTTGGTATTGAAGATTGAATAGGTTGGGATGTTGAAGTTGGTGATCCCTGCTAAACAACAATGTGTAATGGGGGAGTGGATGTTTGACTTCGCACTGGAGAAGATGAAATGGAGGATGATGAAGAAAAGGTCTCATTGTCAGATCCTTCAGTGTTCTTTTTAGCCTTTTTCCTTTTCGGTAAAGGCAACTCAGTAGGTTCAATATCGAGCTTTCCACTTTGAAGTCTGGTGAGAGGGTGAGGTAGATTGAATTGCGAAGTCTCACTGCCTTGAGATACTTCAGATTTCTGTGGTGATATTGAAAAGCCTTAAAGTTTTTGGATGAGAGACTGAACTTCAGGAGACTCAAGACTTAATCATTCTGGAGTATGATGGGATTGAGCAGTGGTGGTTGAATCCTCTTCTTCTCGTTTGAATACTGGTGTTCCAGAATGCAAATGGGAGGCCCGAGGTGAGGTGGAGGGAGATTTACTCTCAGAATGGTCTATAGGTTTTCATTTACTCACCATTCATAGTTCATGCCCTCCTTCTAGCACCAAAAATGTTGATGCCTCGAAAATTGTTGCAACAACATCAGGGAAAACCACCCGGTCCGGACCTTAGTGCAGCTCCTTTTCCGTTTGGTGTGGTGGCTCCGACTGGAAATAATGGGACCAGTTTCCCAATGATGAATAAAAAGGGGATGGATGAGTGAGTGGTTTTCTAATAAAATGGTAATGGATGAATGATTTAATCTAAAAAGTAAAAAGATGAATAATTATTCTATCCCGGGAAATTTCTATTTCTAAGTGCAACGTTTGATAATCTCTATTCACAAATAAGCATATAGATGACTCTATTTGATAAACAAAGACA
Organism: Pinus taeda; assembly: GCA_000404065.3. NCBI lineage: Eukaryota > Viridiplantae > Streptophyta > Pinopsida > Pinales > Pinaceae > Pinus > Pinus taeda. The sequence goes on along the minus strand of APFE031692299.1, from coordinate 7,440 downwards.
TTCATTCATATAATAATTGCTTTGTTCAAATAGTTGAACAAAGTAATCAATAAAACATTGTTACACTTATCCTTTATATATCACTGATACATATATGACTAAAAGAATAATATCCCTTAAACATCCAATAGTGAAAAATACAAGGAATGCTGTTGAAAACACATACATATATTCAATGATAGCAAGAGTAATCAAATAACGATTCACATAAAAGAATGAAGCTAGATCATAGATAGTAGTACCATATGTGCTGTAAATCATTCCCGATATCAATCACAATTCGAATTCCTTTTTTCAACTCAGAGATACTTTCATATCAAGGCAATAGTGCACATCCACATAAAAGCTTCTTCGTTAAAATTTGGAATAATGGCCCAGTCTTTATAAAAAATATACCGGAAGTACAATAGTGCAACTTCCAGGTTTTAGTCTTATACAAAAACTGAGGACCCTTTCTAAATGCATGAAAGGGTCTATAAATACTAATTAAACTAACTAACTACAAAAGTAAAATGCTATTTAATTGGTACAACTGGATCTTGAATATCTTCTCCACAGCAGGTTTGTTGGTAGTCGGCAGCATGATTCATCACTTCGGCTGTTCTCCCTTTGATCTGAGTTGGCAAATTAAAAGCATCGGTTCCAATTCTGGAGGGCGGCTGAGACGAGAATGGAGTTGAGCTGAGTATGTGGCATCATGTATCTCTGGAATGATACAACTGATCGCATCGATTAGACACTTGAGGGCGGCTCTCTGGCTATATGGTTTTACTAAGAACAACCAATAGGTGTCCCAAGTTAAACTTTGAATGCTTGCGATTAACCTTCCATTCTTCTCCAACTCATGATTGCATGCTTGCTCCAATGTCTTAGCTAATAGCAATTTACCTGGAGTACCTTGTGAAATCATATTAGACAGATAGAGAGTGTTATTTATTAACTCAATTAAGTTACTTGTAGATAATCTACATCTAGAAACTTCTCTCTTTGCCTTCATCAGCTGTGACTACCATTCTAAAAATAGGATTTCCTTGTGTGATTCTAGGATTTTGGGTAGATTTGCTACCTGTCCCTCACTGGTGTCTTGCCAAGCAAGAAAATTTGTCAGGGTCTCGTCTGCCTGCTCTAAATCCTGTTTAGCATCAACTGATTTATCGATTATTGATGTCGTTATATCACAAAGGGGCTCAACCTGAGAAATATTATGACATAACAGTCTTATCTGTATCACCAATGCCTTTTTAATTTGTAGCGCTTCTGTCTTGAAATCGGTAGGTTGTGGAAGACTCTTGAACTTCTCTATTTGAAGTGATAGCTGAGCGATTTTCTCATCTTTTATTTTCGCCATTAGTTCATTCATCGTCTTTAACTTTGCCAATGCTTCTGATAATTCTTTTTTCTTTTGAATTGCGCTTGAGTCTATTCTCTGTTTTTCTTCAAGCAACTGCTTATTCAATTGATTATTTAATTGTTGCTGTGTTGATAATTGCTGTTCCAACTATTCAACTTTTTGTTGTGCTTCAGATAGCTGTGTTTGCAACAAAATAATTGCTTGGTCTTATTCTTTAAGCAGATTACTCACCTCCGATGCCTTGTCCATAGTAGCTGCCGAATAAGCTCCGACATACTGGGAAAGCTTCATTAGGTCATCGGAAGGATCAAAGTCTTCTTTCCAAACTACATTGGCTGTCTCTGTTTGTTCTGGAAACAAGGAAGGTTGATCAAGTCTTCTCCTTTTCCGTTGTCATTTCACTATAGCCCTGTGTTTTGGACAATAAAAGACATCTAATGGAGGTATGTCCTCCACCTGCAAAATGATTTGATGAGAGGGATCTTTTGGAATTATTTCTAAATCTGTGCTAGGGGGTAGGCCGTTGGTTCCTTCATTTGGAACCTTTGTTGACGCTGTATCCTGTGTATATGTTGCTTTGGATGTATCGGCACTTTTTGGACCTTCCAGATTGCTTATGATGGAGTCAAATTGCTGCCATTCTTGGAGTAGTTTTGGATCAATCTGGGTATCCACATAGACATTTTCGCTGCCCTTATCCTGCACCTTTTTCTACTCTTCCTCCTATATTCTCTCCTGCTCTTTCTTCTGTACTTCCTCCTGCTCTTTCTCTTTATTTGTCTCGAGAATCTTTGATGCAGCAAGAGGTTTGTCGATGAGTCGCTGTTCAGGCTCGCTTGATTGTGTTGTCGGGGCAGTAGCTAGTAAATCTAGAGGCAGAGTTTGCAACCTTTGTTCTCTGAGTTTATTGAATTCTACTAGCCCTTCATCGTTATATCTCATTTTAGCCAGTGCTTGGACCTGGAATAATGACTCTACCGAAGAAATTAAGTCATCAAAATTGTCTTCCTTATTGTTGGAGAGGTAAATCCCCTCTACGGATAGAGGTGATCCCTACTAGCCCAAAGGGGGTCTAGCAACAACCAAACAATGCCACACTGCAGGTTCCTAGTTGTAATTAACAAGTGGGTAAAAGAAACCTACTTGGATTCCAATTCTATGTTTGACGAAGAGATGATCCTCTCGCTCCTTTGCTCCAGCCGATCATAGTCCTCCACTATCTTCGCGGACAGACACCTGCACAAGCAAAGAGAGAACAAACACAAACATAAAATCTACTAAAAACAACTATGTATCAGTCAAGAAGGATACAGTTTACATTAATCATTCATAGGACAAATGGAAATGGAACCATAAGAGTGGTCATCTATCTTTATTAATCAGAAAAATAGAGTAAGGTACAACCAAGTCCTGGCGCTGAGTCCTTCTCTAGAGGGTCTAGCCAGCATATCTTCCAAGCATTCACCTTTGAAGTAGATCTCCCAAGTCAAAGAGGTCTCTCTCTCACATACAAGGCAACAAACTCATAACCTTCCTCAAGCTCAAAAGCAATCCTCACACAACACACCAAATGCCTACAAAGAGCAACACTAATGCACTAAGAATTCCTCAATCAAAGTCTATATGTTCAAAAACTAGCTGCTCATGGGCAATGGAGGAGGCTTATAAAGGAGAAGGAGTCTCCATGAATAGGTAAAGGATGAGCTTTCCTCCATGAGAAGTGGATGATCAATCGAACAGACATGCCAAAGAAAGGATGGCAACCTCAACAATGCTAACAGCCAAGTTCGGAGTCATCTGGAAGGCTGGCTGTTAGAACAAACTCGTCTAAACAGGATCAGCGCGGGTGAAAAACTGGGTTGGTGCGCTGGCATCACAAATCAATTATGGAAGAGGTCTGGTCAGCACGCAGTGATACAAACGGAGGGTGCGCTGTTCGTGAAATTGGACCAGTGCAGAAAACATGTGTGCTTCCGCGTTGGTAGCGCAGCAGTTACATTATCCTCCACCAGTCAGCGCGGTTATTTAATAAACAGACGCGATGATTCAATTAACTTAGGGAAAGAGGGTTTTTAGCCATTTCAGAGAGCATAAGTATGGTGAATGTGATTTTATGGCACAGTAGGGAGACTGACAGGATGATAGTGACATTTTACTGTGTAACAGATGCTCCCTAAAGCATGAAGCCCGAGAGAGTGGGAGGGGTGAAATGCTTTACAAGACTGCTGGACTGGAACACCACCAAGAAGAACCTGCAGGTAGATACAACTGATATTTCAATTACATGTAGTCTAGGCATGGGCGCAGCCATCCAAAAGACATATGAAGAAGGTCTATGGTGTGGACACAGCCACCCAGCCGAAGAGACCATAATGATAAGAGGTATGGTCACAGCCATCCTTAAGAAGACTCAGGTATGGTCGCAGCCATCCATTAATGAGTCATGTAATGATGTCCCACAAAATCGCAACCTGGTCCATGATGATCTAGAACCAGGGTCTTGCGCTCCATCCAAACCCGAACAAAGTACAAGTTCAAACATGTGAATATAGGAGTCGAAGTCGAACATGCTTGAACATCGTTTGATTACCAGCCAATGATGAAAGCTGTTAACAGACGCGAGAGGGGCCACCAATGATGACGATGGTCCTCAAGGTACTATAGGTACAATCCACGGCATGTGAATGAATGAGCCGATGTCGAACATCCGCGGAATCATTCGATCGGAGGCCAATGATGAAAACCCCGCGTCGAACACGAAGAACCTGCCATTAAGGCATGCAGGCCCCAAGGTACCTGAAGGGAGTCTCTAGGTCACTCCTGGATAATGGGTCGAAGTCGACAGGAAGTGATCTTTATCGAAGATGGGCCATAATGTTTCCCACATCATTGACACGAGACGGGAAGAGACAATTTGTTTCGTGTGAAATATCAGAGGGAGGTTATACTTGCAGAGGCCAACTTCTCTTGAACATATCGGCGGCACAATGACGGATTTGGCAGTATTTTGGGGGTCAAATGATCAGAGGTCGTAATGAAAGGACAATGAGCAGATGAATGGCCAAATAGGATAACCCAAACCCATGGAGGAAAAAGTGAAGCGAGATGAGATTCCCCAGCCAGACACAAATGCAAACAGTGCCATGTTCAAGAGCGACATACTGCCGATGACGACGATTACGGTTCCTTTATTTCCCCCACCATTTCTGGCGAGTACCCCGGTTATTTTTGGATGACAAGCTTGACGGGGATAGCATATGCTTGAAGAGGCATCATTTCGATGGAGCCCGATGTCATTAAGTTTTAACGAGTCTGACAAAGGAAGAACTCGGCGTCTTTTCATGTTTAGAGAGTTTGAAAAGACAGTTGAAAAGAAAACTCCAGGGGGTGCTTTTTCGTAAAGTTGTGTCTCTCGAGCCCGAAAGAGTATAAAACGATGCTCGAAAGAACCGCTCGATCATTACAATTGAGGAGTACTTTTCATATGTAGTGACCCTGACCCGAAAAAGTAAAAAAGTGGTCAGAAACACGTCGTTTTAGAACCAATAACGAGTGTGAAACGACAAACACCCGGCAATCTTTGTCAGTTTAAACGGTCGAAAAAGAGCTTTTAAGCGACCGCCTCTCGTTCCTTTTGACGAGCTGAGAGGAAGCTCGGCAATATTTTCTTGTTTTATGTCAGAAAAGAGCTTAACGACGACATTTTTTGGGACCAAGTGCGCATAAATCCACCGTGAATTTGCTGGTTCCAAAGACCTGCACAAGGGAAAATACCCGGGTAAACCCGTTCGATACGTCGAAAAAACATAATAAAACATGCATTAAAGCATAATTAATTACTCCCGGATTGAATCCATGGCAAAAATATAGCAAAAAACCCACATTCATAAGAAATATAGTCAAATTTAGGAATTTTTACTATAAATAGGAGTTTGTAAAAATCATTTTTACCATTTTACCATTGGAGCTCTGAAGGACGTTGAAATACTACAAAGTTGACGGAGCTGATTCTTCATCATCCGGACACCGATTCTTCGACCGTCGATTTCAGGTAGGTCCCTCTTGCCCTGCGCTCCATTTTGACACTATTTTTATGCAATTCCACCGTGGGATTTGGCCGTTTGGCCAAATTTCTTGAGCGTTGGTGCGCTCTTGGTCAGCGCGGATTTCCCAATCGGGTCCGCGCTGATCAATTTTTCCAACACACACCACTTTCTGAGTCAGCGCGGAAAACCCGTGCCCTTCCGCGCTGACCCAGAGAAAAATACAAATGCGGCCATTCTCAGCGCAGCTGTTTTAAAAATAGTCGCGCTGGCGCCGTGACATTTGATTTTTTTAAAATTTAATGGCCAATTCTCAAATGCAGGCCGTCTAATGAATTTTGGGTGGTCTTGCAGGGCATAATGGCTTTCACATGGCAAGAGAGAGATCATGATAACGCTGATATAGCTGCTTGGGACGATGCCAGATGCTACGATGCAATGCGGGCATGCGGTTTACTAAAATTCTTCCTTACCCCGCGCTTGAGAGCTCAGCCGGATTTGCTGGAGTTACTGATCAGAGCGTGGAACCCAGTAGATGGGAAATTTACCATCCGGGGTCGAGATATTGAGTTTGACTCCTCAAACATTTATTTTTTGACTGGATTGTCTCGCCGAGGCGTGATGCCCATCCTGGAGGGGCAGCGTCCTAGCGGCGAGACGCTGGATCAGTTGATGGCCCGTGTTTGCCCACAGGCGGTCAAAACACGGAGCGGGAAGTGCAGCATCCCGTCAGTGGGTGTCGGTGAAAATGCCGACATAGTGCTCCGCACTATACTTTTTCTGGTGATGTGGGCAGTAGGTAGCCTGGCGAACCACAAGGCCTTAAAGGCCAACCTTTTACTTGCTCTGGAGTGCTTACAGCCCATGGTCTTCAACTGGGCGGCAGCTGTGACCAACAGCATGAAGAGGCAGCTGAACAACTGTCAACGCGGAGAGTCGAAGCAGTTCGGCTATGGATCCATCCTTCTTCCACTCATGTTTGAGCGGGTGCCGGCCCTTCGGTTGAAGACTATGGTATTGGACCCGCCACGCAATGCACGAGAGACGAGGGCCACCAAGTGGCCTCGGGTCATGCCTCGCGGAGGTGGTGGGCGCTCAGTGTCGTGGGGCCTTTGCTTCCGAGAGTGGCTAGAGTGCCAGGTTATCTTTGTTGAGGACTGGCCATACGCCGGTATTAACTTCCATGGTGACCCAGACATGCCGCTGCCAGCGGGAGAGCAGTGGGATGATGGAGGTACAACACTTGATCTTTTCATTCTGTTTATGTGATGTTTTTGTATTTTTCATATACATGTCTTGATAAATACTTGTGTTGTGCAGATGTAGGACCCGTGAGACCCCTTGGCCTAGCACCAGAGGCACGGAGGGAGGAGCAAGGCACTGGCGTCTTGGCCTTGGCTCCTGCAGGAGGTGACCAGGGAGAGGCCGTGATCCACAACCTGGAGGGGTTACTAGCAGGAGTCCCAGACTATCAGGGGGTCGAGGAGGTCCCCCTAGCTGCGCAGATCCATACAGTGGGCGTGGGACCCAGGATGCATTGCCTTTTGAGGCAGGTGGCACGAGCGGTGGCATGCTACAGAGAGCATAACTTACCGTAGTAGACGCCTAGGTTTTCCACTGCTGTTTTTGAGAGACATTCGTCTCAGATGTACTGAGGATGTCGGATTTATTGAGACATGCATACTTATTTTTGAGCGCCTTAGTGCGCCACACGATATATATATATATACATGGTGTTTTTATTGTATCTTATGCTTCCCATGCTTGTTGATTTACATATTTCGCAAATGCCTGTCTAATACATAGTTAGCCAATGCATCAGTTACAGCATTAAATCTTCTTGGAATGTGATGATAAGTAATATAATCGAAATCTCTTTCCAATAACTTAACGCGCAAATACAACTTAATATGCGATGGTCTCTGACGGAATATTTCCCATTGAGTTGGTGGACCACAAGCTGTGAATCCAAGTTTACAAGCAAGGAGCGGATTCCGAGGTTAATCGCCTCGGCCAATAGTTCAATCATAGCGCTATATTCAGCTA
>APFE031692297.1:50078-63665 GCA_000404065.3 Pinus taeda | reverse complement strand
TCTTCAGCTTTTGTGGAAGCATTGATGGATTCAAAGTCCAACATTTTGCAGCAAGATGTCCTTTCTTATGGCAGTAAGTGCACTACATGTGCATCCCCTTGACAACATGATTTGCCTTGTCCAGTGGACCTTTGGCTTCTTACTTTTTTCCTTCAAAAGTTTCCTGTATCTGGCCATCCTCTTCCAACATCTAGAAACATTATGGTTATCCAACCCACAAAAGGAACATGCAATTCTTTTTCCATACATGTGTGGAAATTTATCATGCTTTGCACAATCAAAAGGAAAATGTTTATAACCAAATTTATACCTTTCTCTTCCACCTTTATTTACTTCATGAGGAGGTGAAGCAAATGAAGAGGTGGCTCCCTTTGGAACACCATCAATCTCTTCAAGGCTATTGGAGTCTCCCCAACTCTCTGGTTCAAGTGTGTGCTTCTGAACACCTGCATCCTGCAAATGATGTTTCAAGCTATTGCGTTTCTCTTGAATACAATCTTCACACTCTGTAATGCAACTCTTTTTTGGAGTTGTTTCAATGGCCTTCATGGTAGCCTTGGAACTCTCTCCATAAGACTGTCCATAGCCAAGACCCAAATACTTAGGCCTTTCCTCAACCATTATTAGTTCAACAATACCTTGTGCATCCTTTCCCAATCCCTTTCCTTCATAGCCCATCTTGCCTATGCCTCTAGTATTTTTTTCAAAAGAACCAATATAATCATTCTCAGAGGAATTTGAAGACAAATTGGAATGGTTTACCTCTTCTTCAAGCTGATACTTGAATAAGGCTTCTTGGGCAACAAAGAGCTATGTCTCCAACTCATGCATCCTTTTCAGGTTCATATTTGCAATATGAAGTTGCCTCTCCATTTCCTGCAATTTGTTAGAAAGCAACTGCTTCTCTTCCATCATGGAATTCAACTGCTCTCTAAGCATGTTGCTCTTCCTTCCATCCTCATACATTTCTCTCACCATATCCATCATGGTGGACAATTCTTGCTTCATGTCTTCATCAAAGAATCTTGTGAAGAAGGCAGAATTTGAGGACCCACTTGTAGAAGTTGTCATTATGTCAATGAACAAAAAAAAACTTCAACGAGATAAATAAAGAGCTTATTCATTAACCTTTTGAAGCAAACCTCTTGTGCTCCAAAGATTGCCTTGAGGTCCTTTGGTATAAGAAGAGTGCCTTCAACTATCTTTCCTTCTTGTCCTTCCTGGTCTGAGCTATCAACAACTTTCCCTTTACCTCTGCAAACTCAGAAAATAGTCAGTCTACAACAAGCATACATCAATCAGAAAATCAATCCTTGACTGCCCAAACACCCTTCACACAAGAAATCTTTGCTCTGTCAATCAAGCATTCTGATATAACCTTCTTTCAAGGTGGGGTTAACCAATCTTAAGCTCTGATACCACCTGATCTGAAAATGGGGCACTTAGGCTTCTTGTCTAACTTACAAGAACCTCTCCCACTTCCAAATCTTTAAATATTCCCAAGTCTTAATGATTAACCAATGCCGAATTAAATATGTGCTTGAAAATAATAGGTGTATGCTTATATTTATTGTTGGTTGTTTATATGCTTCAAAATCTATTGTGTATGCTGATATGTAAATACATACAATAATAACTGATGCAACAATAAACAAGAGACACAAAACAATAATTTAATTAGGAGCTCACCCAAAACTCTTGGGCTACATCTCTATGAACTATAGTAAACTCAACTAGGCTCTCTGGGATTATGTTATAAGTCCTTTTTTCAAGCTCTTGGTTCAACTCCTACTGTTTTACACAGAAACAGTGGGTTCAGATACCATTTTATCCCCTGACTCTTGAAGCTTTGGATCTTGGCTCTCGCTCTTGGCTCTTGGTTCTGGCTCTTGGCTCTGACTCTGGCTCTTCGGGTCTTGCTCTAGCTCTACCTCTTCGGCTCTGACTCTTGCTCTTCGGGTCTTTCTTTAGCTCTAGCTCTTCGGCTCTGGCTTCTTTGGTCCTCCATCAGTTTACAACTCTCTTGATGTTTCACTTGACTTCCAAGTGACTCCCTTGGCTGTTATTTTTCCTTCTGCGCTGCCTCTTTCTGCTTTTTTTGTGTTAGCTTCCTACTTTGGCTTCACTTTCAGCAACAACCCCCAACAGCCTTCAACAACCCTTGTCTCTATCATTCTATGGATTTTTAAGCCAAATCGGTGCTATCAATTCATTTTCCCTCTTGGGCTCTCTGGCTTCCTGCTTTTGTCCACTCAAATATTCTCTTTGAGCATTAAATAATCATTGCTAACGTCTTTAGGGGAGGTGGCCACCTATTCTACAACGGAAGAGTGCATCGGCGCTTGAAATCCCCCAGAAATAGTCGTTACCTGTTTGCACAGAGAAACATTGTAAAACACGGGAAAAATCACCAAATCTCTATTTATCAGACTTCAAAAGTCCTTAATCCCACTTTATAACACTATCAAGTCTGTCTGAAATCACTATCACAAGTCGCAATGCCCATGTTTCATGGTTTCCCTTTTGTGTTTAGAAAATACATTAAAAACATTGAAAATATTGCAAGAATGGATCTATGCGGACTTGAAATAATATAGAGTTGCATTTAGGAACCCCTTTGGGTCTGAATTCATCGCATCACATATATCGCATGGACCCAGGGTAATTCATATGGTGTGGCCTATGCCAACGTGATCCGTTGACGCCAATATCAGCAATCGTAGTATCGCTTTTCCTGGGGTCCTGCCTCTTCCTCGTGGTATCGTTGATTGTGATCCACCGATCTTGGCGATCGCGCCATCGGATTGACCTGAGACCTTTGCCTTGGGTATACACTGCCTACCTCCGATCCGACCCACCAATCTGATCATCAGAGGTCGCTGATCAGGGGTGCCTTCTGCCCAACTTTAAGTCCTCCTCTTTGCCTCATGCAATGCGATTTTCCCTTATAAGGGTCTTTTGCCCATTTTTTAAGGATTTTTTCCTCTTTTCCCAAAGAACAACGGGGAACTTCATTTTGTGATAACTTCTTCATCTGAAGTCCGTTTTCGCCCATTCAAGTTGTGTTGGATCCAGAATGAAGGGATCTTTGCAATGAGACTATTTCTGAGAGCAGCCTATGACCTTCATTTTCTTTGATTTACAAAGTATTTGTGCGATTTGTCACCTTTTACCTTGTATATGAAGTCTTTTAGACTTAGAGGTTTATCTAGGATCCATTTTTGGATCACCTAGGTCCTCTAGCTGCTACATATGTGATTCTCCACCTCACACACAACACTGACCTCTGAATTAACTGTGCAAACCTAAAGGAGTTAATTCCTTCTGCATGGATGAGTTTCCTTTATACTAAAATTCCTCCAACTGATAGTACACTGTCCCTTCCTTTAATCTCAACTGGATCTTTGTCTAAACTAACATGCATGAGTTATTTATGACAGAATATTCAGTTATCTAAAGAACACTAGTAGCATGCATGCATGCATTAACTAACTGAACTCACAATCAGTTCCACAAACTATTTGGAACTAATCTAAGTGGACTTAACTCAGGTAACTGAGCTAACTAATTACAACTCAAATACAACTTATCCTTATCTCCTTAATTAAGGGATAATTTCACCAATCAAAGGGATAATTGTTGCATGTCTTCACAAAGACTTCATGTTTGATTTTCTCCAACTAATTAACTCAATATGAATTAATTAATTATTTTTCAAATAGCTAGTGAGACTAAATTTGAATTTTAATTCTCAGTTTGGATTCAAGGACAAATCAAAATTGGAATATATCCTGAAATGCTATCTATAGCAATGCTAATTTTAAAATTTCTATTTTTTATCATTTCTTGATGCTATTTTCAACAGAGTTGGAGTATATCTTGAAATGCTATTTATAGCAATGCTATTTTAGCATTGCTTGTTGCTATTTTCAATAATGTGCATCAACTTGCCGAAGTAACGGTTCGGCTCCAGTTCGACTTGCTTCTTGTCTTCACCTTGGTGAGTGTGTTGAATGGGTTGGATTACATGTGCGCGCACAATGACATGCATGTTGTTGAATCCCTTACATGCAATCAACCACACTTCTCACCATGTTTGCTCCGTGTTAGCTGTTGAGATGGATCTTTAACTTGTCCAGGCGCAGTTTCATCCATGGGCGCACGTTGCGCCCACTGTTGTTCTTTATCTTGCTGCAACTCATTTGTCTGTTTGCGCAACTTCACGTTCTTATTGAGTTACTGCTTCATCACATACAACTCCTTCTTTGTTACATCTTCTGCCTTCGTGCGATCATCATGTTGCGCCGTCACTCCATAGCCGGAGTCTCCAAATTTGCTTTCATCATCAATGGACCTGCTTGAGCTTGCAACCTTGTTTAGCCTTTGTGTTTTCAACAACCCTCTTCCATTCATTGCATTTGGTATGTTGTCTTTAGTTGTTGTTCATGATGTTGCCCATTGTGATGTTGCCGCTTGATGTCCTTGTTTACGAACATATTGATGTCTTTGTGAGTATGCAGCTAATAGACACTTAATTGACTGCATCCCCAAGCATGATTTGGATGGTGTCCTTGTCTATGCTCTCCTGGAAACCATTGTAACTGTACTGCTGAGAGGCAGATGAACACCTGCAATACCTGGAGACATGGCAACACTCATAGCAAGCAATCTGTCAGTTGAAAACCAAAATGAACATGAGAACTGACTTGCAACATACCTAGGGTGAATGATCATGAAGGTTGCGTAAATTTGGCTAGGATGTCAGGAGATCGACTACCAAGGCTTCTCAAGGCACAGTCTAGGTTGTTAGGAGATTGGCTGACTGCTAGAACTACGTAATGCATAGTCTAGTCTGGTTGGTGACTGCTAGGATTTTCCAATGCATAATTCCAGGTGGGAAGGATTGCTGGCCTAAGGACAGATCTGTGCAATTTCTTGGGCCAAGTAGCCACTGTCCTCCAGAAATGTGAAGAATAGTCCTGGAGGCCAGTGACAGGTAGGAATGTGCAAATCTAGAGAGGAAGGTGAGCCTTCCTTTCCGAGATTGCGTAATGCATGCTTGGTGAAGGCAAAGCCCAAGCCAAGGTTGGCCCGACTCACCAATGGGCGACTGAAAGCAAGTAAGTCAATGAATGCATGGAGACACTAAGTGATAGCAGAAGTGATTGACGGTGCACGAAAAACATGAATGAAAAATTTAGTAAATAGATCAACATGCATGTGGGTGAGGCAGTTCATCGGTTGGGTGAACTTCCGTGCAAAATAGTTTCATGCATGCGACAGTAGTGAGATAGCAATGAAAACTGAAACAAAGCTAGGACAAGCTAGTATATATGTAAATGAAAACAAGCGTTCAAAGAAATCAAATAGTACTCCTAAAAGTGAAAACACAAAAATTGGCAGAAATGCAGCATAAGGCATGGGAAGCGGGCTTACTCCAAAACAACTGAGCTAAATGTGCCCACTGCTCCTAGATGTGATGTGGGATGTCAGAGTTGCAAGGATGATGTGAGTAATGAGGTCTCCAGCATTCGGTTGATGAGTTTTTATAACATCGAGGTTGTGACGCGCATGCCACGAATCTAGGGGAAGCGACACTTGGTGGGAGGTTTTAGAATTTCTCCTTGCATGTAACCTCCAACTGCTAAACATAAATCCATGAAACAAGGGATGCCTTTGCATGCTACCTTGGGAGAAGAAACCCATGCATGCAAGTCTGTTTTTCTCATTCCTATAGGGAACCAATCAACTCAATTTCCCATGCAAGGAACTGCTTGATTGTTAGAGCAAAATGTGCATTTCTGGCTAGGAGCTGGTCTAGATGCCAAGGAGATTTATGCAATTTTTGGGTAGAGCAGCTGACTGCTGGGAAAATTGGCACAAATCTTGGGCTGAACATCCTACTATTGGGAAAATTTGTGCAAATCCTACTGGGAGGGTTGGCTGGCAGGATTGCGCAATCCTGGAGCCCAGCAGGCTACCAGAGAGGATTATGGAATTCTTGGAGGGAAGGTTGGTTTCTCTCGAAAAATGCACAATTTTCAAGGGGAAGCTGCTTAGCCTGCAGCTGGATCAAGTCTAGGTGAGTAGCATGTGAGGGGAACGAATCAACTGTGATCGACAGACTTCCTTTGTGTGAGGAAATAACTTGAAGCTTGAGTACTTGACGAAGAAAGGAAAAGTGTTGTGTAAGCTTGGTAGGGAGGCTCCAAAAGAGGTTAAGGCAAAATTTTGGAGGGTGGTTGTAGCCACTACAACACTTGGTGACACACTGGTCGAACTCTAGCTCTCTGAATGGACCTTGTTCGTGAAAAGAAAGTCTAACACCTTCGGAAGTATTGTTTAGCTCTCATCTCATCTTGGCTTCACACTAGTTTGATTGTAAGGTGTAGCATTTTCCAGACTCTTGGTCGACTGACACACATTCCAAGCCAAGGAAACACAGTTGTTTCGATTAGGGTTGAGGGGTATATAGGTGCACAAGCAGTATAGTCATCAGAGTCCTAGTTTCATCTCTGGTGTTGCTCCACTACCAATAGGCCTAGTTAGTACCCCAGCGGAGTTACTTTCATCACCTCCCTATGCGGGAAGCCTTTCTCTTCTTTCACCTTATTCATTTTTTATTTTGAATTTTTTTTACTTTACAATTTTTTTATTTTCACTGTGAATAGCACTTATTCATTTCAAAGGCAGAAGAGGGATCCCAACTTATTGAGAGCAGAAGAGGTTGTTCCAGCAGAGAAGTATCTTATTATATCCTGACGTGCATGTTAAGGTTTTCCCCCTCACCTTGCTCTACTTGATTTAGTTGACAAGGGTTAACCCAAAAACAATCGACTAGAGAAGGTGACACTAGTTAGCGTGCAAGCATTGTGTTTACACCAAGGTCCACTTCAAACAGTATGTATTTTCCTTCGATGTATCATGGACTAAAAGTAACAAGCTCATCATACATAAGAAAGATGACAAATAACCAAGTAGTGATAACTATACAAGCCATCTTATAGTTTACCCAACTCGCTTCAAGAGTCATACATGGTTTCATGCAAAACTAACTTATGAATGAAACAAGTGAACACACTAACAATCAACAAATAAAAGAAAGAGCAGAAGCAAAAATGAAAGCAAAGCAAGTAAGCAAACAAGAAAGTAAATGAACAAGAAAACAAAGAACGTAAGCAAACAAGCATGCAAGCAAACAACTGAAAGCAAACACTACTCCTACTCCTAGAGTAATGGTACATGGGCCTAATCACATAAAGTGATAATCCCAATGCAGCCACCAGCGCATTGGTAGACCCATGTTGGTGAAGGCTTGCTCCGCGAGCAACCTAGTTGTGCAAACCAGCAAGCAAGAAAGATATAACAATGAAGACAACCACACTTCGTGGTTCAAAGTGCCCATGGAAAATAAGTGAGTGCATGTGCATGACGGGCAGTCCGTTGACTTATCATGGTGTTGTGTGACACTATGTGCAACTTTGAAGCATAAGCACACTCTTGACTGAGACATGCAAGCAAACGAAAGAAACAAAGATAACTTGCGCTGCGCATGAGATTTTGCAATGTAAGACTCCTCCAAGGCATGAACAATGGGATTGTGTAGTTCGAGTGGAGGAAGTAAAATATGAGTGTTGGATTGATCTTGAATGCATACAGATGAGTGATGAGGAGACATGAGTGTTTGAACAATTTCCTGATTGGAAGAGAAACCAACCTCACAATAGCGAGGGCCTGACATAACCATCAACTTGGGTTGAAGTGCCTCGACGGTCTTTGGGGCTTCGAATTCGTTGATAGATGGATCTTCGTAGACCAGTGGCTTAGACAAATTAACAATGAGTGAATCAACATCGTGATCGAATGATGAGGTGAAGAGATCACGAAAACCAAGATCAGAAAATTCGGGATGTTGGTCGGAATCCTCATGGTTGGATGAATCACATAGAGGGGTAGATGAAAAGCAAACAAACTCATCCTCTATGTTTCTAAAAAAGACAGATGAAGGATTAAGTGGATTTTCAACGAGTAACTCATCCTCTCCATTTTTGAATGATAGAATAACATCCAGTGAGTCCCGCGAGTGATAAAAAATGGGTGCATTCGTGGATGAAGATACACATGCAAAATCATGGATGGCAGGTTCACCAAAGAGGTTAGGAAAGAATGGAGGGGACTCAGGCAGAAGGGAGTCATCCTTTGCCGAGTGTTGATGTTCAAGTTCCCAGTCATACTCTTCATCAATGACAGCGCATGTTGGTTGTGCAACAACGACTCCATTAGTGGGTTGTTCCTTGTTCACAACAAGTGTAGAGTCCATAATGGATAAACACAATACATCATCATTTGAAGGAACACCTGAGTGTGAAGATGGAGTTTGAAGAAAAGAATGCATATGAGAACTCGAAGGAATCACAACAAAATATGTGCAAAAATCGAGTGGAGTGATGTTGGGAGAGTGTGAAGGATGAACAGGGGTGTGAGCATGATTCTCAACATCACTGGGAAGTGGTGGAGCTACTGATTGAGAGGAAGGTGGAACGTGAGTTGAGATAGTACCCACTCCCACATGATATTGTGCAGTTCCATCAATGAAGAATGTTGAGCGAGGCTTGATATCAAGCTTCCTCTTGGGATGGTCAGATTTCTTAAGGCAATACTCGAACCAGTCCCAAAGATAAGAAAACTTCATCTGGCTCTTCAAAGCTTGAAACTACAAGTCATGAAAGCACTACCAAAAATCAATAACGGATTCATGCGGAGCCCTTCGTTGATGTAACAATTTTTGTTCAAGATACACTGGATCAAAATGATAGAATGTATCTTCAATGAGATCACAGAATTTCTCAAATGAGTGCATGGTGTCAGTTGGTAGGCTGAGCTGTTGGCATTATGATACATATGTTGTACTTGATGGAAACCCACTCATCCTAGATGATAAATTATAGTGCAACAAAGTTATTTTCTGGTTCACAGACTTTCACGCAGAGAAAATTTTACGCACTTTCATGCAGAGAAAAGTTCCTTTCACGTAGAGAAAAGTTCACGCACTTTCATGCAGAGAAACGTTCCTTTCATGAAGAGAAACGTTCACACACTTTCATGCAGAGAAAAGTTCATGCACTTTCATGCATAGAAAAGGACTCGCACATGGGAAATCTTATGGTTGGTTCATGGTATTAGTCCGACAGTTTTTGATCCTATGGTTTTGGTCCGTGCTATTGCATCCAAAAGTGTTGATCCCAAGTATTGGGTCCATGGTATTGAATTGTTATGGTTTTTGGTCCGTGGTATTGTGAAAGGCCTAAGGCTATAAAAGAGGAAGGAGATCATTTGGCAAGGCATCTTTTGAATTATCAAATATCTGATAAAGTGCTAGATCTGGAATACTGTGATTGGGTTATGGTGCAAATCTAGATCTGAATGAAGAAGGAACCTGAGCACAAGGAGAAGGATAAGTTCTATTGATGGATCAAAATCTTAAGGCTGGAATAGTGGTATCTCTACATGATTTTGATCTATCATATGTGACGCACGCTTGATCTATAAATATGATAATCTAGGTTAACTAATATCTGAATGTTTGAAAGAATGAATTTATAGATTTGTACGCATGTTTCTAAATAGTGAAGTAGCGTACATCTCTTGATTTATGTTCTAGCTGCTTCTGTTTATTGCTACAGTGTTTTGGGTTCAGAAGTGGGGTGTGATTACTGTTATTATGATCTGGGTACAGTCACCAAAGAAGTGTTTATTTTGATTCAGTTTTGATTGGTGCAAAAATTCTTGATGCTTGATTGATGTTATTTGTGGATCCAGTCTGAAAATTTATGAGATGTGGTCCCTGGAAGGAGGAGAAGGTTGTAGTCTTCTGCAGGTAGCAGCCTGCGTACTAGTATCTCAACTAGTACAAGAACTAAGGGGGTTGTAGCTCCCTTCCAGGAGAAGCTGGAAAACGAGAGAGGGTTGTAGCTCTCTGCAAGTAGCAACCTGCGTACTGGTAAATGACTTCACCAATATAGATTCATTGTAAAAAGAAGTTTCTAATTGAAAAGATAGAGACATATTGCAGCAGGTGGTTTTCACCCACATTGGGTTTCCACCTTATATCTTGTGTTCTTGTGTGTGATTGTCTTCTGCTCTATTTTTCTATTCCTGGTTACTGTTTATATGATCTTGATGCACAGATTAATGTTCAACATCTGTAGAATATTTTAAATTATGTCTGTATGGTATACGCGGGTTTCCTTATATGTAGTTGCATATATACGTGGTTTTCTATAACTGAAGTAGCGTATATGTTCTAGGTTTGAAAAAGAAAATAATTGACCAGATAATACTGATTTGCCCCCCCCTCTCAGTATTATTTCCAACAATTGGTATAAGAGCAGGTCCTTCAGAAGAAGCTTGATCGCATGAAGGAAGATCTATCATCATGAGCAACTACGAGAGAGAAGCATCAATCAGGCCACCAATTTTATGTGGGACCAACTTCATCTATTGGAAGGTAAGAGTTACATCCTATCTTCAATCTCTTGGTACAGAAGTCTGGGATATCATAGATACAGGGTACACTTTTCCATTAGCAACTCCTATAGATCTGGCTGAGAAGAAGCAGTTTGAAACTAATGCAAAGGCTGTCAATACGCTATTAGGATGTCTATCTCAATTAGAATTCGTCAAGGTTATGCAGTATAAAACCGCAAAAGAAATATGGGACAAGATCGTTTTGAGCTATGAAGGAGATGAACAGGTAAAAGAGCAAAACTTCAAACCCTCAGAATTCAATATGAAAATCTCATAATGTACAATGATGAAAGTGTTGCTAACTATTTCCTACACATAGATGAGATTGTTAATTGTATGAAAATTTTGGGTGAAGAAATAAAAGAGGTTGTTGTGGTTGAAAAGGTTTTGAGATCTTTGTCTTCTAAGTTTGAATCAAAATTTTTTGCAATAGAAGAAAAGGAGAATCTACAGAAAATTACCATGTCGCAACTACACGGAATTCTAACTACTTATGAAATGAGGAAAGGAGGACCATCAGACAGAAGAGAAGCTGAATTCAACGCCTCAGGAAAAGGAGATTCTTATGACTCAAGACATATGTCAGAAGAAGAGGAAGAATAAAATTTTGTCAAGAACCTTCAACAGGGTGCTGGAAGATTCAGAGGTAAGTTACCTTTCAAATGTTTTGCTTGTGGAAGAGTCGGTCACTATGTTGCGAAGTGTCCTCATAAAGGTAAGGAACCTGTTAGATGGAACAAGAAATAGAATGTAAATAAGAAAAGCTATTACACTCATGAAGACAATGATGGATTTTCAAATAGTGATGAAGATGAACAAGGTAATAAGTATAGACATTTAATGGCTTTTGAAGATGATGATTTCATGGATGCTATAGATGAAGAAGGTCTTTATGAAGAGATTTCTAAACTCAAAATTTGTTTAGAAGAGAAAAATATGATTATTGATACTCTGCAATTCCAATTGGCTGAAAGTGAAAAACATCATGAAAAGTTAGAATGTGAAATAGTGGAACTTAGAAAAGAGATTGAGAAAACTAAAGCTCTTAATCTTAGATTTGTTAAAGGATCTGAAACGTTAGATGAGATTATCAAAGTAAAACGTTCTCCACTAATCAAGACAGGTCTGGGATATAACGAAGAAGCATCTCAAGCACAGAAGCCATCCACCTCCAAAAGTTATATTGATGCAGCAAGGAGAAGTGAACAAATTGACAATCAACAGAAAAGGCACAATGCTGCTCACCAGGTAAATCAGGGACATTTTTCTTCAAGAATGAATAAAGATCACCAAGTAAAGCAGGGGCAATCTGCTTCAAAGATAAACAGAAGCTACAACAGACCACAGGTAAATCATTCTCAATTTGCCTCAAGAATGAATGTCAATGAAAACTACAATCGTTCGGTCCGCAGGGTTGATAATCGCAGGAATTTCTTCAATGGCTAATGTTCTCTCTTGTCACAACTTTGGACACCAAAGTAGCTCAGTGTTGTTGCCTACAAAACTATCATGACTAGAGAAACTCAAAAATAGAGGAGTATGACTGGGATCATGAAAAGGACCTACAATAACGTTTCTTCTCTTGAAAATGAAATAGAATGTTCTATTTGTAATAATTTTGGTCATGGAGATTCTGAATGCAGGAGCAGGCTTCGGCATGCAACTCAAAAGGAGCAAGCCTCAAATATTAAAACATGGAGAATGAAAGAACCACAACCAGAAAGATGTGGTATAGCCTTATATGCAGAAGGGCAGGAAAATCAATGGTACATCGACAGTGGATGTTCAAAACATATGACAGGTGACAAAGAAAAACTTCAGTCATCCTAGTGCCTTGGAGAAGGAGAAGAAGGTCTCATTTGGAAATGACACCCCTGCACTCATAAAAGGTAAAGGTTCTGTTCTTTTAAAAGAAAAGGTCAAAGCAGGAAATGTTATGTATGTTGATGGCTTAAAGCATAATCTATTGAGTGTCAGTCAGACGTGCGATCAAGGAACATAGGTAATATTTCGATCAAATGGATGTAGTGTTCGTGATCTCGATACAGGAGAAATAGTGATCAAAGGCATAAGAACTCCAAATAATTTATACATATTCAAAGAAGGACAACAACAATTCTATCTGAGCAAGAATGTTGAACACTGGCTATGGCACTGGAGGTTGGGGCATCTAAGCTTCTCACGTATAAGGAAAGCATGCAAATACCAGGCAGTTCGCGGTCTTCCAGACATCAGAATTACAGATAATACAATATGTAAAATCATGTCAGCTTGGTAAGCAAACCAGAACTAACTTCCCTGAGAAGGAAGGATCAGCTAGCAGGCCACTTGAGCTTGTCCATACTAATGTATGTGGTCCATCTAGGAAAATGTCGCCTCGGGGAGAAGAATACTTTGTATTATTCATTGACGACTATTCAAGGATGGTTTGGATAGGACTGATGAAGCACAAAGATGAAGCCTTCAAAAAATTCAAATCCTTCAAAGCTTTGGTTGAAAACGAATCAGATCACAAAATTAAATGCCTCAGGTAATGATAGAAGGTGGGGAGTTTACCTCAATGGAATTTTTCAATTTTTGTGAAAACTTAATGGAATAAGAGAGAATTCTCTATAAGCCAGGCACTCCTCTCAACTAAAAGGAGTAGTTTGAAAGATAAATCAGAACGGTTTCAACAAATGGAATCGTGCATGCTTGATGAGTCTCGGAACTTCCCAAACTTTCTAGGTGAAGCTTGCATTTGCTCGGTTGTTTTTTTTTTTAAATTCTCAACAAAACAAATGTCCGAGTGAACAACACTCAAACCCCTCATGAGCTCTGGTATGGTGAGACTCCCTCGGTAAAATATTTCAAAATTTTTGGAAGCAAATGCTATATCAAAAATAATGATGAACATCTTGGCAAGTTTGAACCTTGAGCAGATGAAGGCATTCTCCTTCGTTACTCTCCCCACAGCAAAGCATACAAGTGTTATAATAAAAGGCTTGGAAAAATTGTTGAAAGTATTGATGTAGTGGTTGATGAAGAAGAAAACACTCCTAGGCAGGTAAGATCTGAAGA
>APFE031692297.1:25377-38824 GCA_000404065.3 Pinus taeda | reverse complement strand
AATAATAATATTAACTTAGTAAATGAAAAATTGACCTGGATCCTAAAGTCAAAAATTAGCCGTTAATTATTTTTAGCCATTGGAGTCACTGCTTAGACTATTTAAATTGCTAGACTGGATGTTTCTTCAACTTGTCCTGATGATGAACCACACTAGTTGGTTCGAAACCCGTCGACAAAGATCTTTCGATATGTGATTTACGCTGAAATTCTTCTTATAACTATGATGGATCACAGAAGCCTCAATTCTACAATCTAATTTTAAGTTTATAGTTAAGTTAGACACTAAATTGGTGGATGAGACTCTTTTGTTTGTAACACCTATCTTTCTAGTTTTGAACCTCTAATTTTTTAGGAGGAAACACACACTCTTAACCATTATTCAAATTCTAATTCAAAAATAAATATAAAAACAACTATATGGCAAGCCAAACCGGGACTAATGCATACAAATAAGAACGATAAATGTGGCAATATGTGTACATTTTTAAGATTCCTTTACCATCTCTATACCATAGTTACCAAATTCGGTCGAACTGACCCAAAAAATTCAAAAAATTGGGTGTTCGACTCAGTTGGGTGATTAATATGTTAATTTGAAGTTTGGTACAGACATTCGGTTCACACAAGGGCAGATTAATTTCAAACTCAGATTCTAATTTTTTTTTGGTGATAACAGAAAAATCAATTCATTAGTTATCAACATGTATGTGTTTTTTTAAGTAAGAAAAAAGAGACTATCTTTATATTATGTAAAACATAGTACACATTCATGGTATTGTGATTATCAATAACCATCATCTTCTTCTACGATATATACAAACAACTTGAACTTGTATATAGCTAATCTTATCATCATTCTTAATGTGTCACATGTATGAGCCCAGTGGAAATTTATGCAAAAACTATATCATCCTATGTACAGGTATTCGAAAGCATATATCCTCCAGTAATCAACTTATAGTGTATGCTATATACAAAAACACAAAAAAAAAATTACTTGTCTCTTATGGAAGCTTCAAATCATTTGATTGCATATCACCATGGAACTATTTTGTTATCTAGGTAATGGTAGACACCCATCATCCATAGTATTATCTCCCATCTTTGTTTCAATGTGCATACCATTTGGTTCATTTGCTAGACCCATCTTCGACATATGGTTCGCGTTTTGGTTGTATTCCCGTCCAATGTGTTGGATCGTTTAGTCTCTAAAAGAGGCCCATAGATTCTCGATCCCTCAAAGCCATCCATGAAGCATATTCTATTGTATTTTGTTTCTGCCTAGTACATGTTCAATAATGATACGAGAATTTCCAAAAATGTGCATGCAGGGAATGTTCAAAAAAGCAGAGAACCAAAGCAGACCCCATAAGGCCATGGCTTCTGCCTTCATATTTGTGCCCCTACCAGCACCCCAGTGGACCCAAAATTCTTGATCTTTTGTTACTTTGATCCAAAAACCACATCCACATAGTCCTCTTTGTGGTGCACCATCAAAATAACCCGCTGGATATACAATACTAGGTCCAGGCCTCCAACATATCTTTTTCTTGGGTCCACTATTTAGTTCAATGCCACCATTGTACCATTTAGATATACAGTCCATTACCAACACATCTTTTACCTTAATAATTTTCAAATATAATTTGATTGCGCCAACTCCATGTCTCCTAGAAGACAACTAATGGAATCAACCTCCATGAGGTTTTTTGTTTACTCCACCAATAAAAATATACGAAGATATTATCATATTGTATGTATAAGATACCTATATAATAAAAGAAATAACGCCACATTTATACCAATATAGGACACTTTAAAAAAAGGTGAGCGTTATCCTCCCCCTCGTTCCTACATAAATGACATATCCCCATCCCCTACCAATTTTTCTTTTGTAGGTTTCCCCATGTTAGATTTTTATTTTCTGAACAAGCCATAGGAATAGAATAATCTTGATGGGCATCTTAGTACACCAAAATTTATAGAACCAGCATACCTCTATGTTGTGGAGGTCTTGTGTGCAAAGGTTGTAATATGCATCAGCCACCTCTACTTCTCTTGCCTTTATCTTTCTGGCCCATGTAATATGATCTCCATGCTCATCCCACCAAAATCCAATAGATTGCATCCTATACTTGATCTATTCCCATTCATATGCCATCGGCCCATCAAATTTAGTTCGCTGACCCTTTTCCATATTGGAACATATCCTTGCCATTCTCGAATGACCTGGTTCCAAAAAATATGCCTCAAATATTAGTAAACTATATTAAGTCCACAAATATGCTCAATTCCATTCCCATTCCAAGGATCTGGTCTTGTCGTGTCATTTCTTGATGTCCAGTTCCAAGTCGCCAAACTAAGTTATCAAGAAAACATTTTTTGATCTTATTTAAATTGAGCCATATGGACGATCCCGTGGGAGTCCCAATGGAGCCACGATGCATCCAAACCATGAACTATTTGTCCTTCAGGTATTTGTGCTTAATAATTATGCCCCATATGCCTTCCCCAAATAATTCCCTCCACATTGTCTTCTGCAACAACGCCCATCCGAAATGTCTCAGGTTCAGTATACCCCAACCTCCCAATTTTTTTTGCATAGTAATGTAATCCAATTTAACTAGATGATATTTGAATGTGTGTGATGCTCCTGACCAAATATATTGAGCCATAATGCAGTGCAACGAATTAATAATAGAATGTGGGAGATAATATAAGTGTGCCCAATAGACACCCAGCTGTGTGATCACAAATTGTGTGAGGGTAATGCGACCTCCCAGTGAGAGACATCTGAATTCCCACCCCATGATTTTCTGTAAAATCTATCAAAAAGCCACAACTAATCATTGATTCTGTACCGACAAGGCCTGATATGATATCCTAGGTATTTCATACCTCCAACCAAAGAATCAGCTCCCACTCCGAAGAGCCTCTGAATATAGGCAATGTAATCCAAATCACTTAAACCATATAAAATGTTTGATTTCAGAAGATTCATAATAAGGACTGTAGCCCTTCCAAAGTTAGTAGGATATGAAATAATGAAAGCCATTTAAATCTATCAATCATCCCCATAATCAAAACATCATCAGCAAAGAATCTATGTAAAATCTTGATTTGCCGACCCGGGGGAAGTGCGTCAAATTGTCCCTCAGTCATAACTTTTTCATGTGTAAGTTGAGGCCATCCATTGCTAGAATGAACAATAGAGGTGATAGTGAGCACCCCTGTCTTAGTCCCCACCCCGCCCCAAAAAAACGAGAAGGACATCCATTAATAACAACTGCATACCTGACGTTCATTACACATGCCATTATCCATTCAGTGCCTTTGGCCTAAATCTCGACTTTGTGAAGTACCATCCTTAGATATCCCCAATCGAGGTAGCCATATGCCTTTTGTAAGTCAACCTTCATAACAAAAACATTTACTTTTTTAACATGGATCATATGTAAACACTCTTGTGCAATAGCCACAACATCATGTATTTGTCTGTTTTGTAAGAATCCAAATTTCTCTAGAGAAATGTACCTTGATAGTGTGTGCTTGATCCTGGTTGCAATCGTCTTAGAACTAATTTTTTAAATAAGATTTCAAAAAGAGATAAGCCGATAATCTGAGAACGTGAAAGAGGAGGCCTTCTTAGGGATGAGATCTATATAAGTGGAGTTTATATGAGGGTGTATGAATCCCATATTTCTTGATTCTTCCACCATATCAGTAAGATATTCCTGGAAATTGTTGAAAAAATGGGTGAATAGTTCCACCGTCCATCCATCTGAACTGGGCCTCTTGTCACCCTTTAGAGATTTAAGCACCTGTAGGATTTCTCCTCCCGAGACTGCCTTATATAGGGCTGAGTTGGCTTCCTCATCAAACATCATGGGATATTCATTTACCCCCCACACTTGATCCTCTGCACATTCTAAATCCCTGCACCAATATGCTCGTTCAAAATGTGCTACCGCCAATCTTGTAATATCGTGTTGTGTCTGCACTCGGTTACCTTCAGCATCAAAAATCTCTCAAATATAATTAACCTTCCTTCTATGATTTGCGTAGCAGTGAAAAAAAATTGTGTTCTTATCCCCCTCTCGAATCCATAAGGAACTACTCTTAAGGCGCCATGTTAATAACCTTTTTTGAAGAATATGTTTCCTTTTCAGCTCCAGTGATTGTATTTGATCCCGAACCTCTGTCGATGGGAGATGTGATAACATGAGTGGCCGAAGAGTCTCCAAGGCCACGTTTATATCATTTAAATCCTTTTTCTGTTGGGCATTTTTCCTCTGCTCCCATGAATTCACCACAACATTTAGGCCCTGAAGTTTCTCCTTTATATGTACCATGGGAGAAATATTCGCAACGTGACCCCCAGACTAGTTGTCCCATACTAGAACTTCGAGTTCTGGGTCTTCTAACTAGACTCAATTGAACTTAAAAGGAATCCCATATCTAAGATCCCCATGGCGCCAGGTAAGCATTATGGGATGGTGATTAGATATATAGTTGTTCACAATGTTAGATTGCACTGACCCAAGCTTCTCCACTAACTGTTCATGTAGTAAAATTGATCTAGCCTTTTAGCTACATATCCTTCCCCAGCCCTACCATTATCCCATGTAGGAGCAATTTTTGGTGGGCATATATCTATCAAGTTATGGTCGTTTATTATGTGTTTGATCAAATCCGTCATGTTATCTATTCCTCTGGATCCACCCAAAACCTCGTCGAGACCGATGGTGCAATTCAAGTCACCCACCATAATTAAAGTAACCATACCCAACATCCCAGATAATATCAGGTTATGCCAAAATGTGTCCTGTTCCCTGTACGGGGCATATATATTCAAAATATGTATTCTTCTCGGTAGACCTCTGATATTTCTAGCAAGGAGAATACCCGCAACACATGAAAAGGACTTCATATTGACCCATATTGGATCCCATAGGGATACCAAACCCCCCGAGTGACCTGCTGCATCAGTAGCCACCCTACGCCAGTCTATGAGCATCTTCTTGAAATAATTGATTGCCTGCCAAGCCAGATGCATAGTTTCATGTAGAAGAATAATATATGGGTGTGTAGAGTGGAAAGGTTTTTTGAGGGCCAAAAATTTATGTAATGTCCCCAGACCCCGTATATTCATGGATATGATAAAATTCATGAAAGTCTGGATTTGGGTATCATTGCTCTAAGGGTGCAAGGAGAGATGGGAGATGCAATAGGCACGTCAATAAGGGTTAGAGGGTATGTAGGACAAATATGGGAATGTCGGATGTGGTCTCGGAAATGACGACTATCCCTGCTTTTCTTCCATTGGACAATGATATTTCCAGCTGAGGAGGGACTAATATGTGGAGACGAAGAACCCAAAGTCTTGTGGATCATGAGGGCGCATAAGTTGAGGGTCTTCTTCTGTAAAAGGAAATATAAATCACTATCTATCGAATTAGTTGGTGAGACCATAGGTGACATGGGAGAAATAAGTCGAGTGTTGGACGTCGGAGGAGGTTGATTGATGCGCGAAAGGACGGGAGCCAGAACATATGTAATGTGTGAGGTGGAGGGGACATGATAAGGCATCATATGGGATGGAACAGAATCCAAAAGAGGAGGAGCGAAAAATGTAAGCAGGGGTATCTTTTTCGTCGGGGTTAGGGAGGAGTCTTCCACAGTAGGATAACTATAATCTTCAAAGGTCCAAGGAGATGATGTCACCAATATAGGGGTCGACTTGAAATTTATCTTGTGTTGTGAAATAGAGGGATGGAAAAGTATAGGGTGTGACTGAGTACCTGTTATGTGCCGTGTGCCAACTGGATGAAAAGACTCCCCATGTCTAGTCATGTAGAAGTATGGACAATCGCTAACCACCTCCTTAATGCCAGCATTATATCACCCTTGTGGAGTCTGACGAAGTCCAATCATTACACCAGGTGGGTGTCTTTCCATTGCAGCTCAATATGATCTGGAAACCCTCCACTGTAGTCCTTCTCAATCAATATCCATGCAATTCTTTTGTCAGGGGCACCCAGGAACTTTGGAACGACATATATAAACTTACCAATCGCATTGCCAATGTCCATGAGAATTTGTCGCATCTAGAATTCAATTGGGAGGCCGGATAGTTTAACCCATATAAGTTTGTTCCTCAGCATCTCCTTCATTGGGTTAAAACCAACACACCAAGAGTGCAGTGCTAAGAAACTCCATCCTTTAATCCATGGAAGTGCCAAGATTTTGTGTAAATCCTCCTCGCCGAGGAAGTGAAAATTATACCAACCACAAATCAAATGTGCCACAGAGGACATACAACCAAGCACTGATTTCCACTTTGTTTCGACCCAACTCCTCATTTCACCCTCACCTACTTCAGCAAAGTTCCATTTTCCAATAAGGGCCCTCTTTTATAAGCTCGTAACTTTGTCAATCAGAACATCATCACTGAAACTAAGAAATGGAGTTGGGGTGGTAATTTTAATGGCTTTATGTTTATGATGACCTCGATTATCACCACCTACGTGACATGCCCTATGTGAGGTAAGGGTAGCATGTCCTCCATCTGGGGAATTAATTGGATCTACACTGGGATGCTTTGCATGCGAAACAGTGGTGCCCTCCCCTGTCTCAGATCCAAGTATATTTGATGTTGTGATTCAGCCTCCAGCGTGGCCTGTATAAAGGCCTCATCTGCCGATGTGTTAGACACAAAAGGGTCCAACATGGAGATATTGTAGGAGTATATAGAGATATATATGTAGAGAATACAATAGAATGTCAGTCATAAACATATGGCAGGGTGGGTAGGTGAGACACCCGATGAATCCAGCAAAGATTCCTGTAGGAATGTTTTGGGATCCACGTTCTTAGGATAGAAATCTGAACCCACACTGAAACATACCTGCATAATGTCGATCGAGGGAGTCCACCGTGAGATCGCGTCCCAAAATGGAAAAGAAAAGGTTTCATGCACTTAAAAAATAGAATGCTCGATCTGATGAATCAACACATAATCATCCACATCCTAGAGTGTTAGAGGAAATTGGCAGATGAGAAAAGAAGAATAGGACCCCAGTCTATTCACTAGTAATGATCCCAATGCCCGCTAGGTAGAAATTTAAAAATCACCGGATCTATAATTTACTGGCTGACAGAAAAACCTATGGCTCCGAGACTATTGTGCAGGAAACAGAGCAAGTAAACTCAATGCACGATACCAAAGACAAATTGTGATTGAACCAAGCCATAATCCCTCGTAGCAAGAACATCCCCAGCAGGTTCACCACCTATTACACAACCTGAAACCACCCATGGCCTTGATATAATAAACAAATTAATCCAGTGCCTAAAGAGAGTAATAGTTGATGGGCCAAAGACATAAGCCCTCCTTGAGATTATATTGCGAGCATAGAAGAGAAATAAGGCTAGTCCAGATAGGAATCTGGGCGCCTGGAGGGGGAGGGAGTGTGTGCCCTAATAATGCACTTAAGAATGTATATGGAAGTAAGGAGTAACAAGAGGATATGGCAAATCTCCGATTGTAGAAAGGAGAAGTGATCAGCCAGAAAAGTACCGTCCATACTAAAACCAGTTAAAATAGTGACCACAAAACATATAAATGGATAAATACCCACCTAAATGAAGGATATAAGTGTTGTTGGAAGAATCATCGCACCTCTATGGAATCCATAATTTCCACCCCGGGGATCCTAGTTACTGGTTTGGAACGTTTACGAACACCTGTGTGTTTTGGTGTAACAAAAAAATTCTTCATGGTATCAGAGCCCATAGGTTGCTAGATAAAAGGCGCACCAATACTTTATTTTGCAGGCATTACAGCTTGGAGATAGAAGATCGACAAAAAAATGGAGTTTCCCAAAGCATCAATCATAACACCGTACAACTATCACGAATGGAAGGACCAAATGGCTCGATACCTTCGTCAGAAAGGGTTGTATAGGGTTACCATGGCTGCAGAAGTGGAACCCACTTCAGCCATAGAGAAATCCAAGTACCTCAACCGCATGGATGAGGCCCATGGATCCATATGCATGTGCATCTCCCCAGGAGTTGCAATTTCATCTATCTGCCTGCAATACTCCCAATGAGATTTGGAAAAAGGTTGAAGAACTCTATGGGAAATAGGATGAGATGAAAGGACATCTGCTCGAAGTGGAGCTACTCTCATTGGATCCACGGAACTATGACAGAGTTCAAGACTTCTTCACCAAATATAATGATCTATTGCTACAACTCAAGGGTTGTGGAATTGACAAATCCAAGGAGGAGAGTCGTCGAGTTCTCTCTATTATGTCAAAGCTCGGACCAAACTACTCTATCTTTGTGTCTACATTTCATTCAGTAAGGCTCACAACAGGTAAATCCTACACTATGCCTTCTCTCAAAGAACGGAGTCCCTCACTTTTGAGCAAGATAAACTCATTGGCATGGGGAAAATCAAACCTCCAAAAGCACATGCACTTGTTGTGCATGATGGTAGGCATAATAAAAATCACAAATCTGATTCAAATCAGAAAAATCAACAGCAAAAAGACAAGGGAAAAGCGTATTCCCATCCAAAGAAGGAAGGGTACACCAAGCCCTTCAATGACTCCTCTGGCTCTAGAAATGAGAAAGGGAAGAAAGGAGACAAATGCACCTACTTTCACCAAGGATTCCATCCAGAATACTCCTACATGAAGAAACAAATTGACCAAATGACAGAAATCCTTTAGAAGCACAACCTTGGGGACCACATCCCTTAGGGCGCCAAGAAGAAAACTAAGGATCTGCCACACGGGAAAGGTAACCATTTTCATGCTTTAGTTGCAATTAACTCTTCCCCTGATGCATGGATTATAGATTTTGGTGCATCACATCATATGGCTGCTACAAAGGAAGTCTATTCCTCTTTGGATGCATGCAAAGGACCTCCCATCCTCGTGGGAGATGACTCACCTATTGAGGTTACTGGAAAAGGTAGAGTGGAACTTTTACACGGAAGCTTTGAAGATGTGCTTCATGTTCCAAAACTTTCTGTAAACTTGCTTTCAATTTATCAGATCACTCATTTCGGCACCGAAAAGAGAGTGGAATTCACTCTAGATGCAGTGAACATATATGACCTGCATAACAACTCCAAAAGTGCAACCAGTAAGGTAAACAATGGAGCTAGACTCTATACATTTTCTAAATTTATTGAATCTGAATCCTCCTTATTGCTTACACATGCTAATGATAGTAGTAGGCTTTGGCACGAGAGATTTGGTCACTTAAATTATAGGTATATGCAGCAGCTGAGCAAGCATGAGATGTGTGTCCTTGGCAAACATCCTAGAGAAAAGTTTGACACCGACAAGACTCACAGAGCATCCTCTCCTCTAGATTTGATACATAGTGACCTCATGGGGCTTTTTCCTCATCCTTCCATCAACAAAGCAAGGTATGTGCTTACATTTATTGATAATTTCTCACGGTATACTTGGGTGTACCTTCTCAGGGACAAATCTGAATTTTTTGCGCACTTTGAAGATTTCAAAGCACTAGTTGACACACAGTTAGAGAGAAATATCAAAGCCCTCTATACAGACAATGTGGGGGAATATGTTAACAGAACACTTCAGAACCTTTTCCTTGAGTCCAGCATACAGTTGCAGCACATAGTTCCATACACTCTGCAGCAGAACAGAGTTGTTGAGAGAAAGAACGATCTCTCAAAGAGATGGCTTCCTGCATGCTGCATGCTAAGTCACTACCTCATAAGCTATGGGCTAAAGCACTTAATTGTTCTAACTACATCTAGAACAGATCTCTTCATATGTCTATCAAGGATCAGATCCCCTTTGAGGCTTGGAGCGACACTAAATCAGAGGTCACCCACTTCCGTGTTTTCGGCTCTCGAGCATGCGCTAGGATCCCCTCTAAAAAGAGGAAATCTCTTGATCCACAAAGCATTAAGTGCATCTTTGTTGGATACCCTGATGGTGTAAAGGGATATCAACTCTTGATTTTCTCTACAGACAAGCTCATCACTGAGCGAAGTGTCAAATTTGAGGAAAGTCTCTCACATGCACCTCAATTACCGCATGCGGACACCTTCTATCTACCTCATGTCCGGGATGATGACTCAGTACACTCAGATGTAGAGACAGAGCATGCAGATGCCGAGATAGAGCATGTAGATGGAGATAGAGTCCTCATATACAAATCCAGTGCATGCATATGATGATCCACATCCAAGCCCAGATCGGGCTTCCAATAGTGAATCAACTTCCCCTGTCATAAATTAGAGAACAAGGAGCTTAAGTGAGATATATGCACAAGACCACCCAGCTGCTAGAAATAGTCTTGTGGGGGATAATTTTTATCTACGGAGGACTAGCTCAGAGTTTATTGAGCCTCCTCTTGCCCTCACTACCACTGAACCAACGTCATCCTAGCATTGTCATTTGGTTCAGTCTTCTGATCCGTAGTCTTATGTTGAGGCTACTGGGCGTCCCTCCTCGAGAACCAGACCTGGGATCTGGTCCCCCTTCCTCTAGGAAGGAAACTTGTCCGATGCAAATGGGTCTACAGGACCAAGACTGCAGTAGATGGGAAAATCAACAGACAGAAAACCAGGCTAGTAGCCAAAGGCTTCCAGCAAGTGCATGGCATTGACTATGACGAGACCTTTGCTCCAGTAGAAAAGATGGATTCCATATGCCTTGCACTTGCCATTGTAACTGCCCAGGGGTGGGAAGTAAATCAGATGGATGTGAAGAATGCATTTCTTCATGGAGACCTATCTGAGGAGATCTACATGGAGAAACCACATGGTTTCATTTAGGATTCATCTTTGGTCTGCAGACTGAAGAAATCTCTCTACGGCCTTAAGCAGGGCCCGAGAGCTTGGTATGAAAAGATGGATTCTTTTCTCTTATCACAAAACTTCAAAAGATGTAAGTATGATCCAAATGTTTACATGCTCATGGCACATGATTCTCTTCTTATCTTAGTTTTGTATGTGGATGATCTCTTGATCATCGACAGCTCAGCTTCAGCCATTGCTGCAGTCAAGAGGGCCTTACATGATAGGTTCTTGATGACGGACATGGGCCCATTACACTTCTTTCTTGGTCTTGAGATCAACGAGGATGCCATAGGCATCAAACTCTCTTAGGCTAAGTATGCACGAGATCTCCTCGAGAGATTTCACATGACTCATTGCAAGCTAGCACCGACTCCTTTTCTGTCTAGGTTTTGCCTTGAGGATGGAGGTGACACTCCATTAGTTGACAATACTCTCTACCGACAGCTAGTGGGAGCTTATTGCACCTCACCCACTCTAGACCAGATCTCTCATATGTAGTAGGGGCAGTTTCCAGATACATGTAGGAGCCACATGAGCTACACTGGAATGCTGCCAAGTGCATCATCCGATATGTGCATGGCACCATCACCTTCGGGATTCACTATGCAGCAGGCACTGCATTGAATCTCCTTGGCTTCACAGATTTTGATTGGGTGGGCGACAACATTGATCGCAAGTCCACCTCTGGATATTCACTCAATCTAGGGTCTGGCCCTCTCTGTTGGTCGAACAAGAAGTAGGTTGTTATTGCTCTCTCTTCGGCTGAGGCCGAGTACAGAGGAGTAGTCAACATCACCATTCAGGCTCTGTGGCTACAACACTTCCTCACTGAGTTGGGTGTCCAGTTCCACCAGCCCATTGTCATCTGGTGTGACAACTAGAGCACTCTCAAATTTTGCAGGGATCCAGTACAGTGACAACGGACGAAGCACATAGAGATCCATATGCACTACATCAGAGACATAGTACATGATCGGGTCATTGATTTGCGGTTCTGTCCTTCAGCAGAACAGACTGCAGACATCTTCACCAAGACATTCATTGAGCATAAGTTTCACTCTCTGCGCGATCGTCTTGGAGTGAAGGACAGTTGCTCAGCAACTGTCTTTTCTTCATCTTTTCTTTTGATTACATTGTATTTTGAGGGGGGGGTTTCCCACGAGGTTTTCCCTCTTTCATCAATTTTAGTACAAGTTGCACTATATTTTGGGTGACTTTTGGCCTTAGTTACTAGGGCCCATTTTCTAGTTTTCCCCATAGTGGTGTTCAGGGGGGTGTTGGAGATACTGGACACCTAGGACCTTCATTACTGGCAGATGCAGACACTTAGTTAGAGCATGAGACTACATGCAAGATCCCTTCTGCATGATTTACTCATTGATTTGCTCCTTTTTTCATTCTACAACTGGTTAGTTCTTCTGCATGATTTACTCCTTGATTTGCTCCTCCTTTCACTCTGCAATTGGTTAGTTCTTCTGCATGATTTACTCTCTTATTTGCTCATTCTTTCACTCCACAACTGACTAGTTCTCTCCGGAACTTGTTGTAGGTGTTGACTCTTGTCATTGATCACCACTATGGCGCATTACCTTGGGATCTTCACCCAATAATGCTATATCATGAGCGTTGTAACCTATTTTCTAAATCAATCATTCTTTTTGTTCTTTCAATTCTTTTAATGTTTTTGCTCTGAGTTCAACCTTTAATAACTAGATTCATCTGTGCTGGTTTTTTAACACATTTACAAGTGCAGAGAAACAATATGTCTGCAATGTATGATCTACTACGGGAAGAAGAATGTTATCTGAAAAAAAAAAACAGTATACTCAACACTCACCACCTGTCTTAGTAGTATAAGATCCAATAACGTCGTAGAGCCCTTCAGTTGTCATTACGCCTATGATATCGAATAAAATTCCATTTGGTTGCAGAGTATCTAATATTGTCTACAAATTGCAGAAGACAGTGAAGGAAAATGCAAGCTCGCTCGTGATGTATCATGGCACAATTTGCACAAACTGTTCAAATCATTATCATTTCCTTTGTCCCGCACGCTGCTCTACACTCCCCATTGTTTTTTAAAGCCTTGAATGGGCTGATCTTAACCAAGAACTCTGTGACACCTCTGTGGAAGATCGGCACGTATGTGTTTGCTAAACACAGTGCCCCTAATCACCCAATTGATGGCGGCCGAATCCTGTGCACTAACGGTAACTAATTGTTATCAAGGGTAAATTTTCTATTTTTCAATTTGGGTATTTCCAGACAGGATTGTGTAAGAATAGTAACTAATTGTTAATGGGCTAAATTTTCTATTTTCAATTTGGATATTTCTGGACAGGGTTTAAAAAGCTGAGAAAATTCTAAAACCAAAAATTTACCTAAACCACGAATTTCTAAACTATTTGACTCTAGACTGTAAAGGTGAGCATATTCTATTAAAATATATTTATAAAGAACCTAAACAAATAGGTTTAGAATATATAACTTTTTAGTTTGTATTTTTACTAAGTAATTTTAAATAAAATTTTTGAAGGAAAAAATTAATATGATATTTCTTAATGAATTATAGTTTTCAAATTGTTTA